>JAYEPQ010000002.1:47955586-47958086 GCA_036321105.1 Dracaena cambodiana | reverse complement strand
ATATATATATATATATATATATATATATATATATATATATATATATATATATATATATATATATATATATATATATATATATATTTTGACAGCTTTGGTGGTTCGAGTTTCAAAGCCAAAATTTAAAAATGACCAAATTATTTCAGTTCCATAAGATTTTTCTTACTCAAATCGATTCAAATTGTTATTTTGGTTTTAACCAAAATCTGCTAACCCTGCTTAATATTAGAGTCAGTCGTGTTTGACAACTCAAGATCACTGAATTTTTGTTGGCCTCAATTGGCTTGTGTGCACAATTATGGTGGAATTAAGCCCAATGTTGTACATAGAGAGCCCATTTCTGTTTTAGAAAAAACCAGATTGTATACATTGAATCTCTTTATTAGTGAAATTATAAAAGCACACCTCAAATGACTAAGGACATGTTTCTTTTAAGGGCACACCTTTGTAATTTTGAAAAACTAATTTTTTTCTTAAGGAGACAGACACTCTCTGTATTCGAAAATCCTTTCCAAATCTTATCCTCCTCCTCGTCCCTCTTCCTTCCCTCTTCCCTCCTCCCCCTCTCCAATCAAGTCACCACCTCCTTTTCCTCCTCCTCATCTTCCTCCTTCACTTTCTCCTCCTTCTGTGAACCTGTCACGCCACTTTCACCTCTCCTCTGCCCCCTCCCTCCTCCCCTCTCCCCGATCAAGCCAATCCCCCTCCCACCTACTTCTTCTTCCTCTTTCCCTCCTCTTTCTTCCTCCTCCTCCTCCTATTCCCTCCTCACAACCACCTCCACCTCCTCTACCCTCCTTTCCCCTCTCCGATCAAGCCACCCTCCTCTTTTTCGTCCTCTCACTTCCCACCTCCTCCCTCATCCATATCCTCCTCCCCCTCTCTCTCCTCCCCCAATCCTCCCCCTCTATAAATCTGCCACCCCCTCCTTTTTGTTTCTCTCCTCCTTCTCTTGCGTTGCTCCTAATTATAATCCTAATCCTAACATCTTAGAGCTAAAATAAACAAGAGGATATATTGGTCAAAACTGTAATTTTAACCTTGTAATTAGAATTAATATTAGTTGGGTGTGTCTTAGATAGTTGGGGTGTGCCTTTATAATCACCCATTTCTTTAGTGTATATAATGATTAGCCAAATAATAAAAATGGCACTAACTAGTGAGCTTTTACATAGGACATGTAAGGACATTTAAGATGTCAATGATACTCGGCTGTGTTTGTGTTTGGTTTGAGAGAAAATGGAAAAAAGAGAAAAGGAAAGAAAAGAAGATGAAAATAGGATTTTCCTTGATATTTTGTTAGTAAGAAAATTTTTCTTTTCTGTTAAATTTTCCCTCAAATCAAATAATAGAAAATATTTTCTTCTTTATTTTATTTTCTTTTCCTTCATTTTCCCTCAAACCAAACAGAGAATGGTTCTCTCTCTTACACACTACATTATCTTGTACCTAAGTTCTTGTGTATTTCAATATCTGGCTCAGAACTATCATATATTTTAAGTGAAAAATACTACACATATTACTTTTCAGACAACAGTCTCATTGCTAAATTGTTGCGCATCTCTCAGAGCGTCAATAAATTTTAAGCGAAAAATACTACATAGATTACTTTTCAGACAACAGATTGAAGAGTACAATACAACAAACCCAATCTCTTGTATTGTTTCTATTTTCTTCGTTATTCGCTAACAAGTCTTCTTGTATTGTCTTTGGAACTATGTGATGTATATAGCCCTTTTTTAAATGGCAAGGTCAATACATAAGTGATTTAAACTTTGATTTTTATAATTAGGGATGAGAATGAATATATCTACGGAACAATTTATAATCCATCCTATTCAAATTATTAAATTAAAAAAATAATAAATTTATTTTTAATTTAAAATTTTGAATTAGACAAGCCAAAAATAGCCCATGAATGCATTTATTATTATCTCTACTTATAATCTATATAACAACTACAAAAAAGAATATTTTTTTTTAATAATTTAACTGGCATGCGAAGAATGAGGACGATGGACAGGCTGCATAAAAAACGGAGAAAAGAAAATAGTGAAAAACTCAGCTTGTAACATTGCAAAAAAGAAAAAGAAAAACAAAGAATTAGTAATATTAAATAATTGTCAAAAATAGACATGAAGGAAATTAAAATTCCGCTTATGAATCCAAATTCAAATGAGTTCAAGATACACGATTTCATTAAGTTCTCATTGACTATGACTCTACGTGTATATAGGAATTAGAATGGGTGAGTCACGAGTTAATTCTTGGCCCCAATTCAAAATTTTGAATTTAAAAAAAATAAAATAAAATTTTCATATTTAGATTTAAAATTTTGCATAAGACGGTCCAAAAATCGACTCTTAAACTTGTCTATTCCCATCCTTGTATGTATAATTTTTGTTCGTAACATTGTTTGGACCTAGGGATTAATATCATTGTAGTTTTTTAAATGAAATTGTAGAATTTGAAGTTCCACATTGGAACAACTTGGAAGGAG
>JAYEPQ010000002.1:47950447-47955086 GCA_036321105.1 Dracaena cambodiana | reverse complement strand
ATCGTGAAAAACTATGCAGTGGGAAGTCCCGCTGAGAAGCCTAATGCATCAACTTCTACACATAAGGGTGTGATCTATAGTATCGACAGGTTTATAGCTGCCGAAACTAAGATTGCAGCCCTTATGAGGAGAATTGAGACATTGGAGATTACTCATGCTCCACAGGTAGGTCAGGTAAATCAAATACAAGTTTCCACATGCTTTAATTGTGGAACTCCGAATCGTGTTATGGAGGAGTGCCCATTATTAATGAATCTCATGGGTCCCACACTTGAGCAGACTAACACCTTATATCAACAACCCATGAACAATTCTTACGCTCCTACATACAATCTTGACTGGAGGAACCATCCAAATCTATCATGGGGTCAAGGACAATATCAGGGGGCCTCTAACCCTAACATACAGCCTCCAGCCAATGGTCAGTTCCCAAGACTAAATGTGGGTGCTTATTAACACCCAAATGCATTAAATTATGGGAATAACCAGAATCGACCACCTGCACAAAACCACTCACATCCATAACAGGGGTCTAATAATGAACAAGAAAAGCGACTTCAGTCACTTGAGAAGCATGTTGAAAATCTTCTCAAGTCTCATTCTAAGTTTGGCATGCATATGTCCAACCTTGACACATACATGCAAAATCTTATGAAATTGTCAATTGATTTTATTCAAAGTCAGCAACTGCTCGTGAACTCTCAATCTATTAAGAATGTAGAGCAGTAGGTTGGACAATTAGCGAGTCAAATGAGTGAACGTGGCCAAAGTACTTTTCCAAGTCAACCCATAACGAATCCTAATGTCAGTTCCTCAAATCAGTCGCATGTCCACCAATGCAATGCCATTCACACACTTAGATCTGGCAAGCAAGTGGACAATAATGTAGCCATGCCCCCTGATCTCACTCCTACTATTTCGCAGGCTACATCATCTCTTCTACCCCTTTCTCCACAACCATCTCCATCATCTCTATCACCATCACATACTCATTTGGAAGAACCTGTTCTTGAGCCGAAAGCACCATATCCAAATCGGTTTAGGAAGTCTTCACCGCAAGTAGAGAAAATTCTTGAAACATTTCAGCAGGTGAAGGTTAATATTCCACTCCTTGATACTATACAACAGGTTCTTACTTATGCTAAATTCCTCAAGGATTTGTGTACTAAGAAATGAGCAAGAAACGTTCCTGAGAAAGTTTTTCTTACTGCAAATATATCACATATCCTCTCTAACTCCTTGCCTATCAAGTGCAAAGATCTAGCTTCTCCTACAATCTCATGCACCATTGGGAACACTACATTTGATAGGGTGTTGCTTGATTTAGGGGTAAGTGTCAACTTGCTTCCTTACACTGTTTATCAGCAACTGGGGTTAGGAAAACTTCAACCTACCAAGGTACATTATATAGCTAGCTGATCGTTCGATCTAGAGATCACTTGATATGGTTGAAGATGTACTCATTAAGGTCGGGGAGTTTATCTTTCCTATAGATTTCATTGTCTTAGAAACTGAGTCAATCTCCAATCAACGAAATTAAATTCCCATTATCTTGGGTAGACCATTCCTTGCAACATCAAATGTCTTAATTGATTGCAGGAGTGGCCTCATAAAGTTATCGTTTGGGAATATGACTGTGGCGTTGAATATATTCAATATGGATGAGCACACAACGAGCTCCCTCATTGAGGTCAACATGATTCATAGTTTGCACTCTCATTTGACCTCTTGCACTGATGATGAACCCTTATTTGCGCAAATGTTCAAAGATGAGCTCATATTATTAGATGAATTAGCACATACTGATTCTATGTATGATGATACTTGTGCAAGTATGCCATTTATTTATGAGCAAATTTTTGAGCATTTGTTTGCATAGAAGCTCGTATTACTTCGTGAGTTAGAAGAGCCACCACCACATTCACTTGATCCTATAGCACTCTTCTCACCTCACGATATTTCAACATGTATGCTTGTTACAAACGATGATTGGCAGGTTTATAATAAAGAATTCTTTAACCCAATTATTAATGCTTACATGTAGATAAAGAAAAAGCGAGAGCAGCATAAGCTACAGACAGGTAAATTCGAAACTTGTAGGAGATTGATGAGATATAATAATACAACCACTTCACATTTAAAACACACACACTATCAAAGTAGGAAGCGATCGAGAGGTCGTAACCGCTTTCCATGCATTAATAGGGTGAAGATATTGAGATCGTAACATTTATAACTCTCATTATTTGTATAGTATTTGTATAATAGTTTTCATATTTATTTTACCACACTTGGTTTGTATATGAGGGCATACATGAATTTAGGTGTGAGGGAGTGGGTTAGGATATTTTTTTTGTGTTTTTCTAAGATTTTAGTTTTCCTTTTAGAGTTTTTATTTTATTTTTAGATGATTTTTGGGTTTCTTTGTTTTACACTTTGGATAGTTTTTAGGGTAACTAACTGAAAAAAAGAAAAAATTAAAAAAAAAAATAAAAAAAATTTAACAACAAATTTATGTATTTTTATTAATAGATCAACCTAATTACATATAAAGAAACAAATTTAGATTTAAAATTATATAAGAGAGTAGATTGGATGATACACTTTGAATTTTATGAAAAAGATTAAAATCCAAAAAATAAGTACCGCTAACAGTAGTTTTGAGACAAGTATGCATCTATTTTTCACTTCACAATAGTTTATTAGGTTAAGGATAAAGATGATAACGATTGAGTAAGTCTTCTCTTTCTAAACAAAGAAAAAAGGTAAGAATAAAATAATAGGGTGAGTCTGATATTAAGGCAATAAACTCGAGAGTGATAAAATAATGGGGTGCGCCTGGTATTAAGGCAATAGCCTCAAGAATGAAAAAAAAAGAGTATGATCCAAGTAATCGGGTACTTTGCGCCTAAGTAAGCGTGAATATTCGCATGAAAGGTGAAATATTCTAAAAAAAAGAAAAAGAAAAAAGAAAAGAGTATGAACCGAGTAATCGGGTACTTTGTGCCTAAGCAACCGTGAATATTCGCATGAAAGGTGAAGTATTCTTAAAAAAAAAAGAAAAAATTGTTATGAGAGAGGAGATGAATCATGAGTTAGAGTTGGAGTTCAAAACCGAAGTAGACTATCACGCGTGCACGTAGATGTATAAGAGTCAATGGATTATCTGTTAGTGGGTATTGAAAAATATAATTTAAAATTTGATTAAAATGATAAGTGTATTTCATATGACACTCGATTTGAAAATTGATGATCTAAATGCGTTCTTGAGTTTGTATATTAGTGAGATTAATTGATGAAAATATTATAAAAAAAAAGATTTTTCTTTCTTTTCTATAAAATTTTTATTTTTCTTGATTTTTGGTTATCCTTATTTTTCTTTTCTTTATATCTTAATCTATTTTCTTCACGAATTTTATAGGTATATTCACTGCAAACTCTCACGAGACAATACTCGTCCACTAGAGTAACCTAGGGGTTTAAAAACTTGTTGCACGTACTAAGTGCAATCGCGATCCCTGCGAAAGTCAGTTAGGATTTTTATATTTCTTTTTAGGGTTAGGTTTTCTTCGAGGACTAGCAAAAGATAGGTGTGGGGGTGTGATGAGTACCATATATTGCATATTTATAGCCTTCATATTACCTATTTTTGTATATAAATAATGCTACTCGGGTATTTTTAGTGTGTTTTTTTAGGAAACTTATTCGTATAAGGAAACGACATGAAATCATAATCGGATTGGAAAATCAAGCCAGAAAAGTTTCCAAAGTAAGCAAAACTACAAGATTTAAATACTGAAGAGGTCAAAGTGAAATACAGTCAGATGAAACAAGAGAACAAGACAAGAGTTTTATGTGTAAAGAAATTCAAGAATTTTTCACATAATAATGCTGCCAACTAGCGACATTTGCCGCCAATTGGCGGCCCAAAGATGGCTGCTCCAGACGAGATTTCTTCGTTGGCTTCGATGTAATTTTGTGGTTTTTCAGTTCCGTTAGAATTAGGGTTTTATTTCCGAAGCCTATATATTGGCCATATCCTTGTATTTTAAAGTGAATCCTGTAAGTTTTGTACTCGTTTTTCATTAATAAAATTAGGGTTTTGCTGAAGGGGTGACGACCACAATACCGTGCTCCAACGGTAATCCATTGTTTTTAGATCTTTACTTGCTTTCTAAATAGAGTTAATTGCTTTCTACTTTAGGTTTTATTGCTTTCTAGATTAGGGTGAATCATATTCATGAATAAAAACTTGATTTTGCTTACTACAATTATGTGTAACTAATTTTATTTAGCCCTAGGATGTAGATAAAGTTAGTTTAATAGATTTAATATGGATTTATCTTATCTTCTTTCTAAAAAGAAATAAAGTTATGATTTTTCTATAAATAAATAAAAATAGAGTTCACAAATCATAATTCTTTGATAGATTATGCTTAATTAATATTTTAATAATCTATGCTTATATAAAGTTTGAAATTCTTTTTCTTTGTTTATTTTTAGAATTATCAATAAAGATTTTCCTATAAATAAATTGAATTGGATAAACTTGTAAATCTAATTTCTTTGATAGGTTATACTTAAGTTCGGTTTTTTGATAGCCTATGCTTAAATTAGGGTTTGAAGTTTATTTCTTTTC
>JAYEPQ010000002.1:47777947-47942947 GCA_036321105.1 Dracaena cambodiana | reverse complement strand
GAAAAGTTTTGTGTGGATCCTACTAACATAAACAATATTACATTCTTATTTTGTTTATAATTTCAGGATATAAGTACTAGTTCACAACTCATAGGGTCACTCAAACTAATAATATCACAATTATGTAAAATAAAAAAAAATATGCATGCCCTTTTTTCTTTTTTTCTTAAAAAAAATTCCTCTTTGTTCTGTGAATAGAACAGAGAGGGACTTTGCTTCCTCTTTGTTTTTCATTTTCTTTTTTTTCCATTTTTTTTTCAGCATCCTTGTCACCTCCACCTTATTTTCTTCTTTCTTAGCTCTTTTACACATGTGTTAACTAGTCATCTTTCTGGACATGCAGTATTTGTCAACATTGATTTTATTATTTTTTTAATACAACCTGCAACTTATGTCCTCTTATGCAATGTTCTCTAACTTCTGTTTTAGAATATAATTGCGGTTCTCTGGTTTATTTTTCGTTTTTGATTTCTCTTTGACTTTTTTTCTTTCATTTTATAGATTCCTACAAAAAGTAACTGACTGGACGCCATAAAAATTATAAATGATTCTCTATTGAGCTATTTCAATAAAGGATTACAATTTCAACGGTTTTTCGCTTACAGAAAATGAAGAACAATCAAATTCCTCTTTATTTAAGGCTGAGTTATTAGGTAGCTATGGAGGACGATCTTGCTCTCCGTTGACACTCCTCCCAAACTTTTTTAATTGGCAAAAAGGCTCTGAACTTCTGGTTACAAAGTATAGTTTTAGAAGAAGATGATCGATACTTTCTTTTTCTGCTTCCCCGCTCATTATAGGGGTTTCAAGGCAGTGTCCCCATCTCATTCGCCTAATGGTTAGCTCCACTATTCGAGTGGTGCCGTCATATTCGTTCGGCAGTTACCTCCACGATCCAAATAGGGCCGTCATACTCGTTCGGCAATTAGCTCCACGATCCGAGGTGGCAACTTCCTTTCTTCGGGTCGGGCGACTTTGTATTAAACCCCTCCCCGGGAGCTATGGATAGCATCGTGAATCTCAAACTTTACATTCGCGGATCTACTCTGTCGTAATTGGGTCGCGAACCTTGGACTTTAGATTCGTGAATCTGCTGAGTCGCGGACCTCGAGCCCTAAATTCGTGGATCTGTCTTGTTTTGACAGATGATTCCAGAATTTTTTGCCGATAAAACCCCCTCCAAAATTTTCAAAACTTTCATGATCTCTGGAGGTGTTTTGGAATACTTTGGATATAACATTTTCCTTCGATATGAAGCAAGATTCTGTATTAGAATCTCGGACTTCTACACCTCCAAAAGTGCAATTCTGTATTAGAACTATGATTGAAAGTAACATGATCCTGACTTAGTGTCTTGGACTTTCATTTTGCAAGGAGTACGACTCTGTATTAGTATCGTGAACTTGCTTTTTGACGGAATACAACTCTGTATTAGGGTCGTGGACTTTAACTTTTTGAAAAGAATATGACTCTGTATTAGTGCCGTGAACTTTCTGTTTTTGAAGGAGAATACGACTCTGTACTAAGGTCGCTAACTTCCCTTTGTTTTTTAAGAAGAATACGACTTTGTATTAGGGTTGCGAACTTTCCTTTTTTGCAGGAGAATACTACTCTGTATTAGGGTCGCGAACTTCCTTTTTGTTGCGGTAAATCCGAAAGGCGGTTTTTTACGGCGTAGAGATTGAGACATTCTCTGAGCCGCATTAAATAAAAAGGTACTTACGAGATTCGGGCCAGAGATTACGTCTATCCGAAGATCTTGGCCATCAAATCATCTATTATATAATCTCGATTTCATGAAATAGGGCATTTCTAACTTCTCTCTGAGAAATTTGAACTCTAGATTTCTCTTCAAGGTTTTCAAGGCTCTTCATCTTCGGCCTACCTTAACCTCCAATTTTTCTCACAAAAGATTTCTTTAATATGCAAAAGATGCCGAAGAAAGTTTCCTCCTCCGATGCTTCTGCAAGTGGTCGTCGAGACCTTCGGACAACTTCCAGCTCTATAGTGATTCGGCAAGAACCCTTGGTTGGAAGTAATTCTCTTGTCATATACTAGAAATCAGTTCTTTTCATAGAAAGTTTTTTTTTTAATCCCAAAATTTTCTTTGCAATTGATTACATCTTAAACCCTTAGCCAAAAGACCATTACTTTGGTTATTCAGGCGGCTATGATGGGAAGGAGTTTAGGTTCGGCCAAACCTATCCAGATTGCACTGCCTCCAGTGGCCAAGAAAGGAAAAGCAAAATTCTTAATCCTACTCGCCCAATATTGCGAGAGCTAATGACCACTGCATCCTTTGAAGGAGACAACCGAACTTTATTGAACAGGCCTGCCTTCTTATTTGGTGATCACTTATCGACACCCGACGATGGTTTGGATGATGGGGATTAAAAATAGCTTCGCCAAGTTAACGGCCGTAACCTGTTCCTTTCTAATATGGAGAGATCTTACCCGTTTCTATTTTTCCAATCTCTTTCATTTCCTAGACAAATGGACTGACATTTAAATAGACCGCAAGATGGTGTCATACTGGGAGCATTCAATGCACAAGGTGCTTTCTCTCGTTCTACTATAAAGCATTTCTGTGGGTTATTCCCAGGGTCTTTCAAACAGGATTTTCCTATAGGTGAAACACCTATAGTCGCCCAGACCTTCCTGCACCGGTTTATCAATGTGCAAGGGAAATTTCCAGTTCAAGACTTTCGTCCTCCTAGTGCTCTTCGAAAGGAGAGTGGGCAATTTTGACTGATTTCTTTCTGAAGGCTTTCAGAGATCAGCTCCAGCATATAAGCCTTTATCGTGCCATTAGCGCAGTTTAGTATGGCATTCCTGCTAGCAGATTCCATTTCTTTTCTTTGTTGGAATTGTATAATCCTGATACTTGTACAGTTTTCTCTCCCCTCGGTGAATTAGGTTTCGCCCTGCATGAGATGTACGAAATCTCGGGGTTACCTATGGGAGACATCCCATATGAAGAGTATGTCTCTACTGGAGAAGAGCTTCACTTTTTGAAGACTCATAACCCTATGGTCTATGACACTTATTGGGAATTGCTTTACATCTATCACATTTGTACTCATATGTCTGGCACTCATAGTGTAAAGCAAAAGAAGTGGTTGCAATATCTTCTCCCTAATTTTTCAAAGAATAGACCCAATTTTATCTGTCTCCCTCCGATTTCTGAAAGGAGGTCGAGTGAAGGATTGCCAATTTCGGGATAGATGCTTATATTGCCGAATTTGACGGGGATGCCTTCAAAGCTGGAACGTCCTTTGAAAGCTTCCACTACCAAGCTCTTCAATCTCTATCTGATCCAGCCTTTCTAGCAGGTTATTTGATGTTTTGGTTGAAGAAATGTGTGATTCCCTCACATGATATTATACCCATCAGGGCAATATTCCCGGCCGTTTTGCTCGCATTTGGTCGGCGACTCAGCTTACTGCCCGCGATAGTGTGTAGTATTCAAAGCAGATTGAGGAAATTGGTGTTGACAAATTCACAGCTTTGTCCTCAAGATGCTTCTGGTGGTTGATAAATATTCGCCCTGGCATTTGGTTCTCCGTTTAGGAAGCCACTGTTATATAGAGCCTTACTATCCGAGTTGCTTTGCTCGATAATTCGGGTACGATCAGCTCTATGTTGGTAATCCCAACAAGGAATTAAGTTTTGCTGGAAATTTGCTTGAAGGAGCTCGGGCTTGGTTCCACTTCATCGCTGGTGGTACTCAAGCCAGATTTGACCTTTCGATCAAAACTCTGAACTCGTATATGAGTTTCGGTTTTCGCAAGTGGTACGCGGCTGCTATCTCCGCCCCTCAGAATTTTAGTATCAATCTTACTTGTCTGAAGGATATTAGAGCATGGTACGCTCAGAAAAAAGAGACTGGCAGCACGAAGGTGATTGGAATGGAGGACTTCGGAGCAGAATGCGGTTCGGATGAGTTGGAACCGACAATTCAACAGGGGGAGGAAGGTAATAACGCGGTGATCCCGTCTACCCAACCTGTTTCTCTTGATATTTCTCCACTCCCAACGCCGAAAGAGACATCTCCTCAGCCAAAATCTCCTCCAAAGAAGCTCTTGTACAAACGGAAGAGATTGATGCGTCTCAGCGATTTGCCTACCACTCCGCAAGACGTGTCATCTGAACCTGGTTCAGTGGTATCCAGTTCAGTTCTTGAAACTGTTGCAAAGGAATCAGAGGAAGATGAGGATGACTTGGCTCTAATTCTTCGTTCTTCCAAAAAAACGTCGAAGTCAAGGGCCTGTCTTCCGTAATGACTCTGCGTTGGTGGCTGCTCCTTCTTCTCCTGCCCTTCCTGCGCAAGAAGATTCTGCATCCTTCACTCACCAAACTGCTGTTAATGATGAAGTGGTTGCTCTTCCTTCTACTGTGCAAGAGGGTTCTGTGACCCTCGCTCATTAAGTTGATGTTGATGATGAGGCGGCTGCTCCTTCTTCTACTACACAAGAGGGTTCTGCGACCCTCACACACCAAGTTGCTGTTGATGATGAGGTGGAGATAATTGGGGAAGTTCGCACATCAGATTCCCCAAAGGTAGCATCTCTTCCAACAGATCATGATGATTGGGGAGATGATGATAATGTCAGTAGTGGAGATTTTTGTTCTTGTACTCCTCCATCAGATCACGGCAAATACGTCTACTTAAGTGAAGACGTTCGAGCCGAGGTGTATGGGCTTGGAGAATCCAGTGCTCACCTTCCAGGTTTACTTCTAACCTCTATCCATTTTTTAATGCCCAAATTTTGCCGTTATCTAATGATACTATAACAATCAATTGTACTTCCCTCCTTTTTTTTTAGCAGCTCTTGCTTCGACTCCAACCTCAAGGCATATGGCTGTAGACGACATTCCGCAGGATAGTACCGTCGCGGAAGTCTTTACTGAAGTAGCCCATGGGGTAACTGAGACCATCGTTTCTGCGACTAATACTTCTGAAGTAGAGGTTCCTTCAATGGAAACTCCCACACATATTGTCCTGACTGCAGTTGCTGCAACTGTTGCTTCTGTTGAGTGTGTGGGAGTTGTTGTTTTTGGTACTGGTACTACTATTTCTTTGCAGCAGAGTACAGTTCAGGCTATGCCCACTTCAGTTGTTACTGATTCTTCCCATGCGGAGGTTGATGCCTTTGAAATTAACTTGCTGAGGGATACAGTGGAAACTTTTCTCCACTTTCAAGATCGTTGTATTGAGAATCTACTAAAAGAGGCTTCTTTTGCTTCACTTGCTAATATTCTCAATATTTACTTGACTGGTATACTCAGTATTGGTGGGGAGGAGAAAACTGCTCCTTATAGGCTTATGATAGCTCAACTCCAACACTATGCTGTGTCTTTATCAAGATCGCGGAGTGCTGACAAGTCCGAAGTAGTTAAAACTATCTTCCAGAAACTGATGGAAGAACAACTTGTGTTCCAAAAGGAGCTCAAGGAGAAAGCTGATGCTAGCAAAACTTCCTTTGAAAAGAGCCAATCAGATAGCCAATCTCTAGTCTTCCAGGTAGAGACTGCTGCTTTGGTTGTCAAGAACCATAACCAAGCCATCACTAGAACCCAAGAGTCCATCACTAAAGCCCAGGCTTTCTTGGCTAAGATCACTAAGGAATGCGATGAGTCAATGAAGAATCTCACCAGCTTATCCAGACAGTGGGATAATGTGATTAAAGATCTTCAAGCGATGCAAGCCGTATTAGAGACATTGGAAGCTGCTTCAGCAAAAAGTACCATTGCCAGCGAAGAAGAATTGTGCCGTCAAACCGCTGTCCAAGCTTATTAGATCATCCAGCAAGAAATTAGCAATGCTGAAGAGAAAATAAAAACTCTCCTAAATCATTGAACTATAAAGACCTTTTTCTTTTCTCCTTCATAGTTCGAGTTTTTGTAATCTCTTTTTTTTAACAATTCTTCTGACTTTAACTTTGCATGGCATGCCTTCTCATTTGTGTAGTAAACATGATTTTGCACCTCTGAATTGCGACTTTGCATTTGTCTTCAAAGATTTGCGTCAAACTTGCTATCTTGAGTTTTGAAGTGTGCGAATTTACGTATGACCCCAGGTATATGTGTATCCGGCATGCTTTTACATCTCAAGACCGCAACTTTATATTAGGCTTGAAAGATTCTTTCTTTTGTTAGGTGTACACGACCTTCATGAGCTTCCTTCAAGTTCACGACTTTTCATCCGGAAGTTTGCTAGATAAAATTCTTCTTTAAGAATTTGTAGCGGTTTCCGCGAGTCACGACATTAACCCTTTATTTGATTAACCAGTGCAAAGTCCCAAGTGTTATACACTCTTATAAATGTTGAGATCCTTTGGCTGCGAGATCTAAGCATCGCATGCAACAGTAATAAATTCTGTTGGGGTCCGAGTCAAGAATCTCAACCGAAGATTTGGCCTGGTCTTTTCCCAGCCAAAGATCATGATCATGGGATATATATATAAAACGCAGGACCTCTTCTATAGAGGAGCATTCTGACGTGAGAAAAGTTCACACCTCTTTTTCTTCTCTTCCTTTCTTTTGTAGTTGATTTTCCTGTGTAGCCATATTTTCTTTTTCTTCAGTCGAAGTGATGGATGGGGATTGGCATATTACAAAACCTCCAGACTGCGTCAATACAGAGGGGCATTCCACTGAAAAGGTTCTTATGACCGTAGTCATTTTCCTTAACTAAGGTAAAATTCTTCTCCTGATTAATGTCATTCTTTCTTCTCTCTTATTTTTAACAAGATTTTGAATTGGCTGCAGGAGATAACCGGTCATTCTCCTTAACAAGGGCACAGATTAAGCAATATGTAACCTTGTTCTATTTCCTAACTAGCATCCCGCAAGGTTGGGGTGCTAAATGGTTAGGGTGGGACTCAATTTCAGTAATCCCTCATGTTGTACGCTTGGGAACATGCATTTGGTATGCCCAGTTTTGCACTAATCAAGTCACTGGTGACGTCGATTACGACTGAGCAAACCAACTTGGAGGCCCTAACCGCTGGCAAGAAAAGACTACAAGAGCAAACTTTTTTACCTTTAAGCCATCCTTGAAGAGGAGGCTATAGAAGCAAACTTTTTACTTTTAAACCATCCTTGAAGAGGAAGGTACAGAAGCAAACATTTTACCTTTAAACCATCCTTGAAAAGGAGGCTACAGAAGCAAACTTTTCTTTCCCTTATGTCAATGATTTGTATTCATTCATATTGATTGTATAGTGCTAGGGAACTCTCTGTAACTTTGATTTGATAATGAATAAAGAAGTTTTTCTTTTTACATAACCAGAAGTGATTGATGAATAGTTATGGTATTGATTATCAGAGGTAACTGTTAACTTGATGATTATTGAAGTCATCATCAAATCGGCCAAAATTTTCCAACCACTCGAAGTGGTTACGAATGAGAAAATCTCTTGAATCAGGATAGAATTAACCATTAACTTTCCTGGTCAAGTTGAAACTCGCACTGTTTAGTGACTTACAATATAACAACTTTTGATTCGCTAGAGGTATTTTTTAACTTGGCAAATTTGGAGAAAATGATATTTTGATTCGCCAGAGGTATTTTTAACTTGGCAAATTTGGAGAAAAGAATATTTTGATTTGCCAGAGGTATTTTTTAACTTGGTAAATTTGGAGAAAAGGATGTTTTGATTCGCCAGAGGTATTTTTTAACTTGGCAAATTTGAAGAAAAGAATATTTTGATTCGTTAGAGGTATTTTTTAACTTGGCAGATTTGAAGAAAATGATATTTTGATTCGCCAGAGGTATTTTTAACTTGGCAAATTTGGAGAAAAGAATATTTTGATTCGCCAGAGGTATTTTTTAACTTGGTAAATTTGGAGAAAAGGATGTTTTGATTCGCCAGAGGTATTTTTTAACTTGGCAAATTTGAAGAAAAGAATATTTTGATTCGTTAGAGGTATTTTTTAACTTGGCAGATTTGGAGAAAATGATATTTTGATTTGCCAGAGGTATTTTTGAACTTGGCAAATTTGGAGAAAAGGATGTTTTGATTCGCTAAAGTTATTTTTAACTTAGCAAATTTGGAGAAAAGGATATTTTGATTCGCCAGAGGTATTTTTTAACTTGGCAAATTTGGAGAAAAGGATATTTTGATTCACGGCTCAAAAATCTCTAGTCTGGAATCGCGAATTTTTGTTAATGAACTCCTGATTACAGATAAACTTTATTCATCATTTGTGTTGAACTACCCAAGTTACATTACAACTGGTGTTCCGCAGTTTTTTTTAAGAATAATATTTCTTCAGAAACTTGCCGTTAATTAGCATCATAATCTTATCATCATTCAGTTTTGCCAACTGATATGCGCCAGTGGAGTAAACCATATCAATGATGAAAGGCCCATCCCATTTTGGCTGGAACTTTCCTTTAGGTTTCTGGCTAGTTATGATCGGTTTTCTTACTGAAAGGACCAGATTGCCCTTATTGAAAGTTCTTCCTTTGGCCTTTTTATTCAAAATCCTGGAGATTCGTGCTTGGTATAGTTCAATACTTTGTTGAGCTTCCAATTGTTTATCGTCCAGGGCTTCTAATTCTTGAAACCTTTGCTGATGCCATTCTTCTTGCGTCATCCTAGTCGTTAGTGCGACTCACAATTATGGAATCTGAATTTCCAAAGGTAGGACCGCTTCTGACCCGTACACTAAAGAAAAGGGTGTGGCATTGGTGGGGGTTCGGACCGTAGTGCGATACGCCCACAAACATTCCCGAGTTTTTCATCCCAGTCTCTTTGATTAGATGAGACGAACTTTTTGAGGAGCTTTACTATGGTCTTGTTGAAAGCTTCTGCTAGGCCATTGGCTATAGGGTAATATGGTGAGGAAGCTACATCTTCGATCCTGTATTTATTGCAGAATCTGAAAAATACTTGGCTCACGAACTGAGGCCCATTGTCATGAATGATTCTCTTAGGCACTCCAAAGCGGTAGAGCACATGGTGTTTAATGAACTTGATCACATCCGGTGACTTTACTTCAGTTAGGGAAATGGCTTCAGTCCATTTCGAGAAGTAATCTGTTATAGCTAGAATGAACCGGTATCTTCTTGTTGATGGTGGAGAAATTGGCCCGATAATATCCATTCCCCATTTCTCAAACGGCCATGATGCAGCCATTGGATCGAGATATTCGGGAGCTTGATGTATGAAGTCCGCATGTATCTGGCAGGCTTTACACTTCTTGGCGTAATTAACCGCATCTGTCATCATTTTAGGCCAGTAATAACATATTCTTTGGATTCTATCCCAGAGTTTCGGTCCTGGTTGGTGTGCTCCGCAAATTCCAACATGAGCTTCTTCAAGTACTTCCCGGGCTTCTCGGTTAGAAAGACAACGAAGTAAGATCCCGTCATAGGATTTCATGTACAATGTCCGGAGCTCAGTGCTATAATAGAATCAATAGCCCTTCTTTGGATCGCCCTGGCCTCTCTGGAATCTCCGGGCAATATGTCGTAAAGGATGTAATCTATATAAGGGAATCGCCAATCCCTTGGTTCTAGGTATGATTCAAAAACACAAGTCTCATCTTCTTGTTGCTTTCTCAATTCCTCTTTGAGTTCGTTCTTTAAACAAAATAATTCTCTACTTCATACTGTAATTTGCTTCTTAGCATGTTTGGGCAAAGCCAGTGTAGTAGCTAAGGAAGCCAGTCAATCCACGTCGCTATTCCAATGGCGCTTTACATGGCTGACATAGAAACCATTGAAACTATCAGCTATCTTAATTACTGCGCGATAATACGGCAAAATGTATTCATGTTTGACTTCATATTCCCCTTTAACTTGGTTTATGACAAGTTGAGAATCCTCGTATGCTTCCAAATATTTGACCCCCAATTGTTTAGCTATCTTTAAGCCGATTAGGAGGGCATTATACTCCGCAACATTATTTGAGCATGGATTTGTTAACGAGTAGGCTCGAGGAATGATGCAGTTGTAAGGAGAGACGAAAATAACTCCTACCCCCGCTGTTATTTTTCCCTCGGATCCCATTCGGGAGGCGCCATCGAAGAAAAGTTGCCATACGTCTTCCGTGACAGTATTTGCCTCCGGAAATTCTTGCGAGATGCCTTCTTTTAGAATCAGATTCCATTCACCTAGCTCTCCAGGAATTTCTTTGCACAATTTCGAGGATGCTGGGTGTTCGGCCAGGAAATCCGTGACGGCCTGTTCCTTAATCGATTTTTGCAGGACAAAATGCATATCATATTGTGATAACAAGATAGCCCAATTAGACAGTCTTGAATTCAATGACCCGGGTTTAGTCATTAATATCCTTAGGGTGTTAACTCTCGATATAACGTGAATGGTTTGTCCAACCAAATAGTGTCGCATTTTTTGCATTGCGAACACTAAAACTAAACATTCCTTCTCCACTGGGTTATATCGGTGTTCCGCGCTGATCATCTTTCTGTTAAGATAATAAATAGCCTGTTCGTGACCCAACTAATTTTTTTGTGCCAACAAAGCTCCCAAAGAGTGGTCCATAGCCCTGACATATAGCAGGAAAGGTATCCCTGAAACTGGGGCTACGAGTACTGGCGGTTTAGTAAGGTACTCCTTGACTTCTCGAAAGCCTTTTGGCATGTATCATTCCAGACAAATGCCACTCCTTTCTTCATTAATCTGGTGAAGGGCTGACATCTACCAGATAAATTTGATATGAATCTGCAGATGTATGCCAACCTACCTTGCAGTTCTCTTAATTCTTTGAGGTTCCGGGGAGGTGGTATATTTAGATTGCCTTAATTTTGTACGGGTTGAGATAAATTTCTTTGGAAGTTACCACGAAGCCAAGGAACTTTCCACTAGAGACTCCCAGAAAGGATTTAGTCGGGCTCATCTGGAGCTGGTGTTTCCTCATAAGGTCAAACACTGTCTTCAAGTCTTGAAGGTGATCACCCTTGTTCTTACTTTTAATTGCTAGATCATCTACGTAGCATTCTACTCTCTTTCATAGATGCTCTTGGAATATTACGTTCATAGCTCATTGATACGTGGCATCGACATTTTTTAGGTCAAATGGCATAACCGTATAGCAGTATACTCCAAGTGGCGTTCTGAAGGACGTATGCTTCTCATCATCAGGATACATCTTTATTCGATTATACCCTAAGAATTCATCCATGAATGTCATACGTTCGTACCCACAAGTATTGTCTATCATAACATCTGTGATGGGTAATGGAAATTCGTCCTTAGGGCAGACTTCATTCAGATCCCTGAAATCAATACAAACCCGGATTTTTCCATTTTTCTTGGTTACAGGAACTATATTCGCAACCCAATCAGGGTGTTCCTCGCGAATAAAGCCTGACTCAATCAATTTTTTGATTTCATTCTCAATAGCTTCCATAATCTCCAGACGGAATCTTCATTGCTGTTGCTTTACTGGCTTTGCATTTGGTTGGATGTTCAGTTTGTGAACCGCGACACTTGGGTCTAATCCTGGCATCTCATCATAACTCCAGGCAAAAATGTCGATGTATTCGCGAATGAGGGATATCAATTCCTCCTTCCCTTCTGAGGATAGGTTCTCACTTATAAATATTGATTTAGAATTGTTTTCGTCACCCATATTTATTTGGATTCCTTTATCTTCGGTTGGAGGCTCGCGCTGTTCCAACTGAATTTTCCACTTCGCGTTAAGATGCTTAGCCTAAGAGTCATCTTTTATCGAAGAGGCTTCACCTAAGTTTTCACTTTTTTGGATCGCGGAGGCCATGTTTGCGGATACTTTGCGGAAGATCATGTCGACACTGACATCTGAATCCCAGCAGGACGATTCTGATGAATGGTCGAATTGTCTCTCTTTAGTTCTCTCGTCTGAGGAACTTTCGGGAGTGGTAACATATCCCAACCCCCTGCCACTCTTCTGATAATAATCTGGTATTTTTTCCTTTTGGGACAAAGAGTCGAAGAATTGTTCTCCTTCCTTTTCTGAAATTCAACCCTCTGTCTTTGGCTGGGTTGTATCCCATTTTCTCTATTAATTTATGAGAATTCTCATCATAATGGAAGAACTCGGGGTTTTCCTGTTCTTCTTCAGAATCTAAGCATTTCTTTTTGCTTTTATTACTCGCTTTTCCGAATATTATAGGTTTCTGAGTTTCATCCTTGGGAGGAATCTCGAAAATGGCCTTGTCGGCGCTTTCATCGTCATCACCCGGTTTGCGAAAGGACGATTGGATAGGTACTTGGAAAGAAGCTAGAGAGCATATTTTATCTAAACAATTGCTGACCGCATCAGTACTAGTACTTGAGGGTTCAGAATCAACACCAGAAGAATAAGCAAACTCTACACTTTCATTTATTACCCATTCACCATCAGAGTGAACAGTGTTATTTACATCAAGGCCTTCAAGGCTTATCACAATAGGCTCACCGTCCCAACTTACATCCTTGAATTTTGAATCTTCGGATCCTGATTCTGTATCGGCTTCATCACCACTATCAGAGATATCTGGAGCGGGCTGTTTTGAAGCATCGAACGCATCTTGATATAGCAATGTGTCGGTAAAGTAATTTTCGACTCCTTTAAAGGGTTGCTTTTCCGAGACCAAAGTCTTCACGTTCCCGTCTTTATCTACATATTTCATGCACTTATGTAGTGTAGACGACACAATGAGATTATTATGGATCCAGGGACTCCCCAGTAGTAGATTGTAAGACGTGTCAGCATCTATCACATAGCACGTGACTTTCGTCTTTAGATCACCGATTTGACACTTTAGCTTTATCTTGCCCAACGCCCTACTACCATTGGCATTGAATCCAAAGATAGTAGTATTGGTTGCCGCTAATCTATTTGTCGGGGCTCCAAGATACCATAGCATCCTTCGCGGCATGATGCTCAAGGCGCCTGTATCAACCTGAATGCGATCGATCTTTGATGACCCTATGTATTCTTTGTAATACAAAGGGCGGTGATGCTTGTTGCTTCTAACTTGCATATCTTTCGGAGAGAAAGTGATACAAGGGATCCTTTTACCAGAGATCTGATGACATGCCGCGCAAGAAAATTCTTCTTTCTCAATCGTTTCTGGTATCTGCGCTAGAAATACCTCTGAATCTTGCAGTGCTTCTCTCAAAACTTCTCCAGTTGACTTAGAGAGTTTCAGGAGCTCATACAAGGTGATTCTTGTAGGAATGTTGGCTAACTGCACTAAGATATCGAATTGGAATGACTTCTGTAGATCTTCTGCAAGCTCTTTCCCTTTTTTCTTTAGAGCTTTGTCAAATTTAAGCTCTTTTTATTTGTTCTTCTCTGGAAGTGGCTGGAATTCTGTGACCTACCCATAATTCTTCAAGTAGTCTTTCCCTGAACGGGTTCCAGAGGGAGGTTGGTCGCGTTAGCCGCCAGAGAGTCTCTGATCTCTTCTTCTGAATCTGTCAGAGTAGGAACGTCCTTGTCATCTTCGGAAATTATAGAGGCAACATTGGAAGTAAGAATCTTCCCTTTTCGCTTCCTTCTGGATGAATTGGAAGTCCATTGTTCATCATTAAGAAGGTCTGGATGTACCCACATTATCTCCCCACTATCGGTTTCGAAGGGGGTTAATCCTTTCTTCTATTGCTGATGTGGATCGTAGTTTACGATCTGCATCGTGCCTTTGGGAATGGATTATACTCCATCTTGAATTGTTGACGCTATCCAGTCAGGTGCTTTACCTGAAAGTCATCATGTTCGTGGTCACCTTTCTCTGGTGTTCTTGAAGCTTAATGACCTTGGCGTCCGCTAAATCTTGAATTTTATCCTTAAGAATATAACAATTCTGAGTAGGGTGGTTAATAATCCAGTGGTAGACACAATAATTATGATTATTAACTTTTCCTGCTTCTTTAGGGCGTTTGGACTCCGGTAACTTCAGTATCTTCTTTGTCATGAGGAGATTGAAGATGGTTTTCGTATGCTCATCTTTGAAAGAATACTGCTTTTGAGGCACACGCGACTGAGGAGGAAGTTTTGAAGAAGACTTTGTGGGCTGCGGAGTATCAGCCACCATTGTTTCCTTCCCCTTATACCCTATGGATCGAGGCCTATGGTTGTTATCGTTATTTTGCCTCTGTTTCTCCTCACCTCTTTTTTCTTCAAGCTTTTGCGCTATTTCTTCAACCTCTTCAGCTTTTAGAGCGTGATCCTTCCAGGTCGAGGATTTCACGGCTCCTATCATGGCTAGAACCTTAGTCAAGAGATTATGTCGACATGTTTCCACCAAGTTCTTCTCTGGCATCCCATGTGGACATCTGAGAGAATCATTCCTGAATCTTTTAATAAAGTCCAGAGCTGACCCCCCCTTTTCTGCTTGGTGGCCAAAAGCGCCGGTATCGATACCTCCATATCGTCTTCATAGAACCTTGTCAGGAAGGCTTTCTCCATGTCGTTTCATGAATTGATGGTTCCTGGTTCTAGCCTTCGGAACTATTCAAATGCTAGTCCTATCAAGGTACTAATAAATACTCACGTAATAATGGGTCATTTCCAGCTAAATACCCAATTTGCAATTTGAAATAGTAAAGGTGCTGATTTGGTGACCCTTTATCATCGAATGATTTGAGCTTCAATGGTTTGTAGCTCTCTGGGAATGGCATGCTCTCCCATTCTACCAGATATGGCCTTACAATGCCTAACTCTTGCAAATCACTTTTATGCATGAGAGCGTTTAATTGATTTTGGAAGCTCTCCATCCAGATGGTATTCACATTCCTTTCCCGATTTTGGGTTCTTCCTTGATGATGAGAATGCGTGGAGCGATTGTCGTCATCTTCATGATGATCTTCTTCCTCTCCATTCATGTGGGGAACGTGACCTTCTTCCGCATTCTTCCCTTTGTCAATTTTTGGGTCATAAGGTGGCGTCCCTGAAGATGCATTCTTCATTCATGTCTTTTCCAGTTCCAGCAAAACATGCAACATGTCTTTGATCTCGCTGATGGCATTTTACTGTTGTTGGATGCTCTTATTTTGTTCGTCCATCCTCCGCATAAATTCCTCTGGGGTGCTGTTCTGGGCCATGTACGCAGAGGCGGAGTCTTTTAGGAATGAATCGGACATCTGCAACTCGGCCATAACTTATTTGGTTGTGTCTTCCTCGTCGAAGGAGACTCCGGTCATTTGTTTGTAGTTCATTGGGATTGCCACCCCGCTTTTGAGTCGAGTGTTTTAAAAAACACCTCGCTCTTCACTGAACACGCTCTTCAAGCATGAAGAGTGTTCAGAGTCGAAAGCATCTTGCTCTTTTTCTTCTTCTTTTCTCCAAAATTTATCATATTAGATGATACTTTGCGATATTCGGGCTCATAGGATTCAAGCCTATTGCGTCGTCTTCTTTTTGATGGTTGAGATGAGGATGTTGTTAGTCGATGAAAAATCAATTGCCTAGTAAGAGTATAGGTTGAACAATGATAGTGCGATAGTACTGCATTGATCAGTCGTTCGCAATGGCAATGGGATGCCTGGGATTCTTCACTCTTTCTGTTTAGAAGTTTCCGAAGATCTCTTGCATTGGAACTCTTGGTGACGGCGTCATCTCCGAAAGATAGCCTTGGAACAGGAGTTCCTGTTTCTTCGAAAGCACTCAAAGCAAGTTTCATCCTAACTGGAACAGTGGGTGGGATAATTTTAGCCTTTGAAATAGGCTCTTTGTCGAAAGCATGCTCTTTGTAAGTCACGCAAATCTGAGGTTCGCATATCACGCGATCATGCTTTCACCCCGTAGTCTGAGGGACGCAATGTAGATCCCGCATTTAAAATCACAAATAAATTTGGTGGGTTTATTCCGTTTCCTATAGGAAATTCGAGTAAACCCTTCCGCATCTTGATTCTCCATAGTTTCACATTTTGGTCTCCATACTTGTACAGTAGGCCTTCGCGATGGTGGGTTGATGGTTTTCTGTTGCTGCATGGCCCTGCGAAGAACACGAGTTTTGCTTCTTCTTAGGTTCCTACTCATTGTACAAGTGAGAGGAGCCTCCTTCTCTATGTCATCTCCCTGAGGAGCAGATAATGGTCGTTTCCCCTTATTATCGTGGGGATCCTGATCCATTTTGCTAAGGAGATCATGAGTCTTAGCGATAACTGGCTCAGTGCCTAATGTTGGTGAAGGGGAGGATCTCAGACTAGTTTGATCTACTAAATTCTTTGCTTGAGTTGCCGCCTTTGAAGTCTCCTTGAAGGTTGAACCTTTAGAGACCTTACGACATTCCCGTAAGGAAGTAGAGCTCTTGGAGCTAGAAGAAAGGAATTATTCATACTTCTCCTGGTCCACTGATGCGAACCCCGTCAGAATAACGAGACCCATAGAGCAAAAGAAAAAATCCAAGAACGTTCTCGATCAGGTTTGGATGGGAGACCTCGACCCGTTGCTTCAACAAAAATAAGAACCTCGGTATAATTGACCTCAACCCGTTGTTTAATGCGAAGTAAGAACTTTGGTATAAGGAAAACGCCACAAACGGTAGTGGGAAGCCGTTTGATAAGTCGATGGTGAACGCCACGGAAGAATTCGGATAAGTTCGAATAGTCCTTCAAAGAACCAAAGAGAATAAACTCACCAATTATCTGTAAAATGTATCCCTTCTATTCCATTAGACACCTATTTATAGGCTAAAAAAATATAAGGAAAGTTTAAGAAATAGAAACAAAACAGAAGAAAACAATCAGCCCCTTAATTTGACTGATCAATACAAGGAAAGTTCTAGAAATAGAAACAAAACAAAAGGAAACAATCAGCCTCTTAACTTGGCTAATCAATACAAAGAAAGTTCTAGAAATAAAACAAAAGGAAACAATCATTTTGACCGGATTCTTCTACTAGTTGAATCATATTGATGCATCTTTGTTGAACACGTGAACCATTCTCAATGGGCCTCCACGAATTTGCTTGAGCCCAAACCTCTTGAATCAACCCATTAAGAGCATCTTTGAACTTCTTTTTAGTGTTCTTGTAACCGGCTTAGTTGGAATTTGAACTGGCTCCTTTGTAGTCATGCCATTATTTGCATCATTCCCCTCCTCTTGAAAAGGATTTGCCCTCAAATCATCAACTACATCAAAAGAACTCAAATCAGTAACATTGATAGTAGCACTAATATTGTACTCACCGGGCAAATCTAGCTTGTAAGCATTGTCATTGATGCGCTCTAGGACTTGGAAAGGACCATCCCCTCTTGGAAGCAGTTTGGAACGTTTTTGCGTTGAAAATCTCTCTGTTCTCATATACAACCGCACCCAATCTATGGTTAAAAAACAAGCTTGTGTTGGCCCTTCAAGTGTTTCAAGGACTCATGATCAGTGTGAATCACGAACTCCTTAGGCCATAGGTAATTCTGCCATGTCTCCTAAGCTCGAACCAATACATACAACTCCTTGTCATAAGTCGGATAGTCTAAGGCTGCCCCCCTTAATTTCTCGCTGAAATAAGCAATTAGTTGTCCCTCCTGCATAAAAACTGGACCTATGCCAACACCTGAAGCATCACATTCAATCTCAAACGTTTTAGAAAAGTTAGGTAAAGACAATAAGGGGGCGTTGGTTAGCTTCTCTTTGATTAGCTGAAACGTCTTCTCTTGTTCTTCTCCCCATCTAAATCCGACGTTCTTCTTACTCACTTCGGTAAGTGGTGCGGCTATGCTACTAAAGTCATTCACAAACCGCCGGTAAAAACTAGCAAGTCCATGAAAACTATGAACATTACTTACACTTGTGGGACTCGGCCACTTTTGGATTGCATGTACCTTCTCTTCATCAACCTGTATACCCTGTGCACTAACAACAAATCCCATAAATACAAGCTTATCGGTGCAAAAGTACACTTTTTCAGGTTAGCAAATAACTTTTCTTTCCTAAGCACATCTAAAACTGATTTCAAATGTACGGCATGATCATCCAAGTTTTTGCTATAAATGAGTATATTATCAAAATAGACAACAACGAACCTGCCTATAAATTCACACAAAACATGATTCATAAGTCTCATAAAAGTACTTGGTGTATTAGTCAACCCAAAAGGCATAACTAACCATTCATACAAACTATATTTTGTTTTAAAGGCAGTTTTCCATTCATCTCCTTCTTTCATTCTAATCTGATGATAACCACTCTTTAAATCAATCTTCGAGAGCACGCAAGAACCCTGCAACTCATCTAACATGTCATCCAAGCGAGGAATATGATGATGATACTTTACCGTTATGTTGTTGATGGCTCGGCAATCAACGCACATTCTCCACGTCCCATCCTTCTTAGGTACAAGTAAAACTGGAACGGCGCACGAACTCATGCTCTCCCTCACGTACCCCTTCTCCAACAACTTACTTACCTGCCGTTGAAGTTCCTTTGTTTCCTCGGGATTGCTCCTATAGGCTGGTCGATTTGGAATTGTCGCACCGGGAACAAAATCATTTTGATGTTTAATCCCTCGAATTGGTGGTAATCCATACGGTGTTTCCTCAGAAAAGACATCCTCAAATTCCTGCAAAAGAAAAACAACAGAACTGGGCAAAGCAAGGTCAAGTTTGTTAGTGTTAAAAAATGCCTCTTTGTACAAAAGTACAATCATCGGCTGATTTAAAAACATTGCTCACTTAATCTCACTCACTTTTGCATAGAAATTCTTTTGTTTTCTCTCTGATTTTCTCTTAATAGCTGAATTTTGATTTTCTTTTTCTCTCTCATTTTGCTCCGCCACTCTCTGATTTTCACTCTTTTTCTTTTGCTCACTCTCTTTCTTTTGATCACTCTCTTTTTTTTATCACTCTCTTTTTGCAACCTCACTTGATCTTCATAAACCTGTTTCGGTGTCATCGGCACAAGAGTGATGGGTTTTTGGTTGCGCACGAATAAGTACTTGTTAGTGAAGCCATCATGTTTAACTTTCCGATCGAATTGCCACGGCCGGCCTAATAGCAAATGTCCACTTGCATTGGAACTACATCACACAAAACTTCATCTTCATATTTTCCGATGCGGAATAAAACCAAAACCTACTTATTCACCTTTACCTCGCCACTATCATTCAGCCATTGTAACTTGTACG
This sequence comes from Dracaena cambodiana, assembly GCA_036321105.1. Lineage (NCBI taxonomy): Eukaryota > Viridiplantae > Streptophyta > Magnoliopsida > Asparagales > Asparagaceae > Dracaena > Dracaena cambodiana. Next base: position 47,923,883 of record JAYEPQ010000002.1, on the reverse strand, counting down.
GCCTAGGATGTTTCAGTGTGGGCAGTCCTAATTTCTTCACCAAGGTTGTGCTTGCAACATTAGTATAACTTTCTCCATCAACAATCATACTATATACATTGTCTTTGACGTAGCACCTAGTATGAAAGATGTTCTCCCGCTGTACTTCTTCAATTTCTTTTGCTTGCAAAGTTAGAAGTCTTCTTGACACCAACAATTCACTTTGAACCGCATATTCTTCTTCATCCACGTCCTCCAATAGTGGCATAGAGTCGGTATCGGACTCGTCGGTTTCGATCTCTCCATTACCCCTTATCACCATGACTCTTTTGTTCGGGTATTGATTGCTATGTGACCCCTGCCTTGATATTTAAAATACTTAATGTCACGATTTCGAGAAGTGGAAGGGTCAGATTTACCTTGAGTGTCATGGTTGGTTGTCTCTTGTTTTGGCTCGAATTTAGGTTTTGAAGCTGGTTTCTCCTCTTTCTTCGCATGATTCGATTTCCATGGGAAAAACCAGAATTATGGGATGCACGTGTACCACCCCTCCTCTTGAGCTGTTTCTCCACCTTGATGGCCATGTGCACCATATCTTCTAATTCCGCATAATGCTGTATCTCCACCCTATCATGAATTTCTTAATTCAAGCCATTCAAGAATCTAGCCATAGTAGCCTCTCAGTCTTCTTCGATATTAGCCCGGATCATAACAATCTCCATCTCTTGATGATAATCCTCCATACTCTGGTTACCTTGTTAGAGTGTTTACAATTTATTGTACAACTCCCGGTGGTAATGGTTGGGTACAAACCGCTTTCTCATCACTATTTTCATCTCTTCCCACATCTCTACCGATCGTTCCCTATTTCGCCGCCTGTTCAATACTAACTGATCCCACCACACAATAGCATAGTCAGAAAATTCAATGGCAGCAAGTTTTACCTTCTTCATTTCAGAGTAGTTGTGGCAATCGAACACTAACTCCACCTTTTTCTCCCACTCAAGATAAGCCTCTTCTTCCTTGAAATGCTGAAATCTTCATCTTAATACTACCCAAGTTGTTATCTTCCCGATTCCTATTTTCTCTAAACTGCCCTCCATATCTTCTATTAGTAACAACTGAACCCCGATCTTCTTCTTCATCAAAACCAGCCCCATAATACTCTCCATCTTCATCTCTCACTCCCTGATGTCAAACTCTTTCCCTCCTACGCATATTATGAGTGTTTTGTGGCTGCTCCAAATGCGTATTCTCCATCCGATCAATCTGCTCATGTACCTGCTCCAATTCTAACCTCATCACATGCCTCATCTCACTCATCATGGCCTCCATGAGTAACTTTGGGTCAGCCATCCCTGTAGCACCTTCGGCGTTGCTCTTTTCACTGTTGTGAGACATGATTGCTGCAAATCAAAGTTAGAAAACAAAAAAAAAGGAAAATACCTCACATACTCCCTCGCGTGTTTTCACTCAAAAAATGATTCACTCTATTCTACTCGTATTTCACTCAGTATAATCGGCTTTTACCCTCTAATATGCTCACTACTCTTGCCTTTTTCCACTCGATAATTCTCTTTCAGTTCTTTTGAAACTATTCGAACAATATTCAAAATTCCAGCAATAATTCACCAAGAACTCACCAAGGGAATTCAGGTTCAAAAGGTAAGAAAACAAGGGATATGGATGATTAGATTTTCAAAGCACAATTCAGTAAAATTTCCAAAAAAAAATTTTTTGGTCTTTGGGGTGAGGTGATTTTCGGGTTTATTGGAAACAAACGAAAAAAAAAGAATCTTTTTACTCTTTTTTTTTTGGCCCTTTTTTATTTTTTCAGACCCCCTTTTTTTTCTTTTTTTTTTGGGATTTTTTTTTCGTACCCCTTTTTTTCAGACCCCTTTTTTTTTTTTTTTTTTTCAGATTCTTTCTTTCGTTAATAACAAAACAAGATTTCGAATGTGGTAAAAGAAAAAAATTTGGCTTGATAAGGAAAGGAAACTAAATTTAAATAGGATAGACAAACCTGAGACGAGAAATCCTTTTCTCTGATACCAAATGATGCGAACCCTGTCAAGAATAACGAGACCCGTAGAACAAGAGGAAAAATTCAAGAACGTTCTCGATCAGGTTTGGATGGGAGACCTCGACCCCTTGCTTCAACAAAAACAAGAATCTCGGTATAATTGACCTCAACCCATTGTTTAATGCCAAGTAAGAACTTTGGTATAAGAAAGACGCCACAAACAGTAGTGTGAAGCCGTTTGATAAGTCGATGGTGAACGCCACAGAAGAATTCCGATAAGTTCGAATAGTCTTTCAAAAAACCAAAGAGAATAAACTCACCAATTATCTGTAAACTGTATCTCTTCTTTTCCATTAGACGCCTATTTATATGCTAAAAAAATACAAGGAAAGTTCCTACAAGGAAAGTTTAAAAAATAAAAACAAAACAGAAAGAAACAATCAACCCCTTAATTTGGTTGATCAATACAACGAAAGTTCTAGAAATAGAAACAAAACAAAAGGAAACAATTAGTCCCTTAATTTGGCTGATCAATATAAGGAAAGTTCTAAAAATAAAACAAAAGGAAACAATCATTTTGACGGGATTCTTCTAGTAGCCGAATCATATTGATGCATCTTTATTGAACACGTGAACCATCCTCAATGGGCCTACACGAATTTGCTTGAGCCCAAATCTCTTGAATCAGCCCATTAAGTGCATGTTTGAACTTCTTTTCTCGTGCTCTTATAACCGGCCCAGTTGGAACTTGAACTGGCTCCTTTATAGTCATGCCATTATTTGCGTCATCAACCTCAATAGTGAGCGAATTGACTAAGCTATCAATCAGATCGTTGTCGGATTGAGCTACTATCAGATCACCGGAGGTGATGGCAGTCCCCAGCGGAGTCACCAATCTTCTGTTCACCATAAAAATTGTAAACGATTCTTTATTGAGCTATTTCAATAAAGAATTACAATTTCAACAGTTTTCCATTTACAGAAGATGAGGAACAATCAAGTTCCTCTTTGTTTAAGGCTGGGTTCTGAGGTAACTGTGAAGGACAATCTTTCTCTCCATTGACACTTCGCACAAACTCTTTCAATTGGCAAAAAACCTTGAACTTCTGATCACAAAGTATAGTTTTAGAAAAAGATGATCGATCCCTTCTTTTTCTGTTTCCCCGCTCTTTATAGGGGTTTCAAGGCAGCGTCCCCATCTCATTCGCCCAACGGTTGGCTCCACTACTCGAGAGGTGCCATCATATTCGTTCGAAAGTTACCTCCACGATCCAAATAGGGTTGTCATACTCGTTCGGCAGTTAGCTCTACGATCTGAGGTGGCAACTTCCTTTCTTCTGGTCGGGTGACTTTGTATTAAACCCCTCCCCAGGAGCTATGGATAGCATTGTGAATCTCATACTTTAGATTTGCGGATCTGCTCTGTCATAATTGGGTCGCGAATCTCAGACTTTAGATTCGTGGATCTGCTGAGTCGCGGACCTCGAACCCTAAATTCGCGGATCTGTCTTATTTTGACAGATGATTCCAGAATTTTTTGCCGACACTGACTACTGAGCACTTAGACACTTTATTTGGCCCGATACATCTTGAAGACTCCTTTGATGTATCTCAAATTTTCAATATATCCTACACATATTGAAGATATATCATAGATAAATCTTGATTTTTGGTCTAAAATCTAAATTTTGAATTTATGATAGATAGTTGAACATGCGTTATGTTTATATAACATGTATAGTTTTTAGACTTACATTGGACGAAAAACTACAGCTACAAACTAGACTAGATGTCACCCAATACTTGGAGAGAATGCTGCCTAAATCTAATTAATTTGAGACTCTAAGCCAGGAGACAAGAACACATTCGATTACGTATGAAGTATTTATATGATCACTCTCACTATACTACAAATAACTTTGTTTTTTTCTCTTTTATATCCAAAGTAAATAAGCAATAGAGAAAAGTGACAGTACTACACTTGTCTTTTTTTAAATTAACTGCATCATAGAACAAAGGAAAGGAACAAATGATGAGAATAAAAAAGCACTTGAATCTGAATGCACAATGATATAATTTTTGATATAAAGTTAAAAGGCAAAAATAAATTGGAATTAGCACTTAACTTAAAAAGACTCCACTCAAATCAAATTGGATCTTCTTTCTTTCTCCCGTTTCTTCACTGTTTTCTTTCTCAGTCTCTATTTTTTTTTCTTTATGTTTATGTCTTGTTTTTTCTTTATTTTACTCTCTTTTAATGTGAGTAAAGAGTTGGGAGAGAGGGATAAGTTGTTAGGTGGTTAGGATTAAGATTAGTATTATCGTTTAGTTTTTCTTTTAGATATATTTATTAATTAAGATTTGATTGTTAGGTTATTAGGATAAAATAGAATTAGTGATTCAGATTTGGCATTATCTTTAATAATTCATTTTTTTAAAAAAGGAGTTAAGATTGTGTTATCTTTTTATTATTATTATTATCGCCATTATTATTATTTTGGTTTAGTGGGATTTGAGATGTTAAAGATGCTCATAAGCTATCTAAAGTAATAGTCTCAAACTCCAACTCCTCCAGGGTTTATTCCAAGCGATACATATAGAACCTAATAGTTTCAAGCAACAAATAGGGCCATGCATTTCAAAGATGGCCAATGTTGTTATACTTTCCCTTTTTCAACCTTTTCTTTATATTTCTCCATATCTGCTTGTTTATCCCTTATCCCTAAACGTTGCATTCTTGGCGGTTTCCAAAATCTCCTCTGTGCTCTTCTTGAGGAACTCTTTCTTCTCTTCTGCTCTCCGAGTGAACTCTTTGGTGGTTGACCTCGCCTTCTCTCCCATTTCCTACAATATGCCTCCTGAATTCGTAGAACAATACTGAGAGGATTAGAAGAAAGACATCAGATATTGCTATCATCTTAATTATACACTTTACTTTTGAATAATAATACTTTTTTAAAGTACAAAATGCAATACGGCTCCCAGCAGAGCCCACATAATTAAGTAGCTAGCAGGTCGTGGGAACTCTACACTCATGCATGGAAGTAAAGAATTTCTTTTAAATTATGCCATCATTCATGTAATCTTCTCGAAGACTTAAACAAAAGTTGCTAGAAACCTATTAAGAACAAGTACACTGACTGTATATTGGGAGAGGACATAGAGTAGCTAATAAACATATGGGAAAATTGTAGGCATAAAAATAAGGGGTGGTCATAGCAGCTCTTCTTTGGCATATATGGTTAGAGAAGAATAATCGTATTTCACAGTAAAATACACTTCCATAGCATGCATCTTTTATTGTGTCACTAATTCCGTTGAATTTTGGACAAGACGTGACCAGGGAGCAGAGGTTTTGCCAAGGAGCTAGAGACAACAAAGAAAATATCCGAGAAGAAGATTGGATCTTATCACACTGGTAGTTGGGGAAGAGGGAGGGGAGATAGCCAGTGGCAACAATAATACGAATCAAGGACCAGAGGAGGAGACCCACAGGGGAGAGGCATAGGAGGGAGAGGACAAGATGAGTGGTGACAAGGAGGGAGTAGACTTTTGTATGAGCTCTTATGTGTAAACATCAATATGTATTAGCTACTTAGTCTTCTAGAGAGACATCCTAAAGAGACACTTAAACTTATTACTATGTACTAGCATGTTTCGTTAAAGCCTATTTCATGGAACACGGGGGATAATACCCAACGCAATTGCTCAAAAAAATGTATATTTGAGTATTCTTACTTACTATCCTATATCAATTGGTGGAGATATTTTGTTTTCTAAGAAAAGGGCAATCTGCATGTAGGATAGTAAATTACAAAATGGCTTAAAATAAACAAACAAAATGATCAAGATATAACAATAGGGATTAGATAAGAACATTCGAATCGTCAACAGAATTAGATAAGAACACAGCTCTTTATATTAAACCCAATCAATAATATCTCAGACGTTTAACTGATAATAGGCTATTACAAATTCATTAAAAGAACAAACCAAATGTCTAAAATTGGTGGCAAGGTGCAGTGGCTAGCTGCCCATCAGCATCCTCTGATGCCTCCCATGATGAAACAAGAGACTCTTTATCTTCTCCTTTTAAGATCAATCTTTCTACCTGCTAGAATCGAATCGAACCAAATATATTAATGCAGACTCTTCTTCTTTTGTTTGGACTAAATTATAGGAGTTGGGAAGCAAATTGGGAAGGGGGGGGGGGTGTGAGAGTATACATGGCAAAGACGTAGAAAACCAAGGGAATGTAGGAGGTTTAGTGGATAGACATGCAGATAGAAGGAAGCAGTCCCTTGCCAACACATCATCTACTATAAGATTGATTCCAATACGGATTAGGATGGCCTGAATGAGGTCAGAGGGCTTTGATTCTTGTCAGTATGTAGGGTACTAAAACGAACTGAACTTTGGATTGTTCGTACACACAATTCATTTATTGCAAGAGCTCAAATTCTTGTTCAAGTTTTATGCATTTACTTAATCAGCAAGTTCGAACGAGTTTGAACGAAGAAAATTTTTCTTTGAGCTTATGTTGAGTTCAGCTTTGTTCTCCAAAAAAAATTCAATGGGTTTCTGATGTGAAATATCTATTGCAAGTGCACAGTATCGGTGTAGCACTATACAGGTCATCCCACAGAGATCTAAAGTGTTTTGCAATTCTTACTAATTCTTTAGTCCTATCGGATTAACTACAGTTTCTAGGTTGGATTTGAATTATTCTAATTAGCTTAGAATGTAGAATTCACTAGTCGATAACCAAGTAGTACTTCTATCATCTTCTTCCTATCATAAAAATTGATCTTTTAGTTTTAATCTTTACTTAAAGCATTCTTAATATGGACTATCAAGTTATGTCCAAGCATAATCCATCAAAAAAATTACTTTGCATAAAAACAAACTAAATCATTTGATATTTCTATGAAGAGACGAAAAAGTAACAACCCCAAAACCTAACTAAGCATAGGCTATCAAGAAACTTAAATCAAGTATAACCTATCAAAGTATTAATCTACGAGTTGTTATCTTTTAATCTTTCATTGAAAAATCATATCTTTATTATTTTATTTAGGAAGAAAACACTAGAGAGCAACTACATGGTGGATTTCTAGGTTCATTTACATCCTAGAACTAAATTAAATTAGCTACTCATAGTTCTGGTTAGCAAAATCCTATTTTTATTCTTGAAAGCAATTAAAGTTACACTAGAAAGCAAAATAAATCTATCTAGAAAGCAATTAAAAGAAGATTACTTACGAACAATTAATGAACAACAATGGTTATCTCTGGAGTCGATATGGTAGCTGTCACCCCTTCAGCAAACCCTAATTTAATTTATAAAATACGAGTACAAAATTATGGCATATATTCTAAATTACAAGGATACGACTAATATATAGGCTTAGGAAAATAAAACTCTAATATGAGTATACATGAGAAACTAAAAAATTACATCTAAGCCCCCATTGAAAAATCACCCAGAGTCGGGCCCAATTTGCTGCCAATTGGCGGCTAATGCCGCCAAATAGCAATAAAAATATGGAGAATTGGCCTCAATTTTCATCCGCATGACATTCTAGTCCTTTTCATTTGATATGAATGACTGTATTGGACTTAGGTTTTCTGTAGCTTTATAATCTTATAACTTGGCTCACTTTTAGCTATTTTCTAGACTTGATTTCCTAATCCGGCTATGAGCTTATACCATCTCCTTGTAAGAATAAATTTACCTAAAAAACACACTAAAAATACCCGAGTAGCATTATTTAAATACAAAAATAGATAATATAGAGGCTATAAATATGCAATATATGACACTAATCACACCCCCACACCTAATTTTTGCTAGTCCTCGAGCAAAACCTAGACCTAAAAGAAAAAGAAAAAACCTAACTAACTTTCACAAGAATCGCGATTGCACTTAGCATGTGTAACAGGCCATTAAAGCTCCAACTTACCCTAGTGGACGAGTTGTGTCTCGTGATGGTTTGCAGTGAATATACCACAAAATTCGTGAATAAAATAGATTAAGAAATAAAGAGAAGAAAATACGGAAACCAAAAATCAAGAAAAATAAAAAAATTATACAAAAGAATAAAAAAAATATTTAATGATATTTTCTTCAATTAGTCTCACTAAGATACAAGCTCAAGAACATATTTAGATTATCAATTTTCAAATCAAGCGTCATATCAGATACACTTATCATTTTAATCAAAAAATCAAATCTTATCTTTCAATATCCCCTAACAGATAATCCATTAGCTCATATATATCTACGTGCACGTGTGATAATCTACTTCGGCCTTGAACTCCAACTCTAACTCATGATTCATCTCCTCTCTTATAACAATTTTTTTCCTTTCATTTATTATTATTATTATGATTATTAAAAATATTTCAACTTTTATGCAAATATTCACGCTTGCTTAGGCACAAAGTATCTGATTACTCGGATCATACTATTTTTTCACTCTTGAGGCTATTGCCTTAATACCAGGTGCACCCCTTTTTTATCACTCTCGAGGGTATTGCCTTAATACCAGGCTCACCCCCTTTTTTATCAATCTCGTTTATTTTCGTTTCTGAGGCTATTGCCTTAATACCAGGCTCACCATTCTTTTTCTTTTTTTCTTCTTGTTTAGAGAAAGAAGACTTACTCAATCATTATCATTTTTGTCCTTAACCTAATAAACTATTGTGAAGTGAAAAATAGATATATACTTACCTCAAAATTACTATTAGCGGTATTTATTTTTCAGATTTTAATCTTTTTCATAAAATTCTGATTGTATCATCTAATCTACTCTCCTATCCAATTTTAAATTTAAATTCGTTCCTTTATCTGTAATTAGATTGATCTATTAATAAAAATATATAAATTTTTTTCAGTTTTTTTACTTTTTCTTAGTTAGTTACCCTAAAAACCACCCAAAATATAAAATAAAAAATCCCAAAAAATCTAAAAATAAAAATCCTAAAAATAAAATAAAAATCCTGGAATAAAAACTAAAAATCTAGAAAATAAAAATCTCCTAATCCACTCCCCCACACCTAAACTTGTGTATGCTCTCATGCACAAATCATTTTTGTCGTCCTCTTTGCCTCCTACTTGACTCACCGGGTGCACAACGTGAATGTGCAGTAGAAGACTCTCTACGATCAATTTGTTTCAATCGATACCAAATTTTTTCAAGACCTTTCCAGACGACATTGATTTGCTCAGTGGGATCAGTTGGAAAGTCTTTGCCAAAGAAGGCATGTAAATCAGATAATTTCATCCCAGAGTTTCGATAGTGGATAGGAAATATACATTAAATGCAGCAAAAATCCCACTGAAAAATTCTTCGCAAACAAATCGTGCCATCAGATTCTATCATAGACCATAAAAAATTATTCCAATTAAACTGTAAGTAGAGGATCTTGTAAACTCATCTCTCCTGAAGTTTCAGGGGGAAATTCCACTGTAGTGCCGCTGAATGGCGGCGCTTTGCCGCTGAATGGCAAGGGAGAAAATGGTGCACGGCTTTGTGGAGGAAGAAGATCTTAATGAACCTTGCTCTCTGGTCACCACCGGTTGGAGCAAAAGTTGAAGATTCTCGACTGACCTGCAAAGAAGAAATTAAAGGAGCAAAGGACTGTTCGCCATAAAAATTGGGTCTCTCTTTACTGACAATCTTTCAATAAAAGATTACAATCTAACGATTTTCCGTTTACAGAAAATGAGGAAGATAGTTTTTCCTCTTTGTTTAAGGCTGGGTTTCTAAGTAGTTATGGAGGACGATTCTGCTCTCCGTTGACACTCCGTACAATCTATCTCAGTTGGCTAAAGGAAAGGAAAATGGCTCTTTACTCTTGATCACAAGGGGTAATTTCTGAGAGAAGACGTCCGTCTGTGTGTGTGTGTGTGTCTCTTCTTCTTTTTCCCGCCTTTTATAAGGGTTTTAGAGTAGCGTCCTGCCATATTTGCTCGACTGTCAGCTCCCACTACTCGAGAAGTGCCGCCATATTCGTTAGGCGGTTGTTCCCACGATCGAAGTGACGCCGCTGCATTCGTTTGGCAGTTAGCCCCACGATCCGAGGTGGCAATTCTTCTATTCGAGTCGGGTGTCTTTGTATTAAACCCCTACCCGAAAGCTATGGGTAGTGTCGCGTATCTCATTTTTAGATTCGTGACCATGTTCTGTCGTTACTGGGTCGCGAACCTCAATCTTTAGGTTCGCGGCTCTGCTGAGTTGCAGACTTCTAACTTTGAATCCGCGGATCTGCTTTGCTTTCCAGAATTTTTCGCCAACAAAACCCACTCCAAAGTTTCCAAAATTCTCATGACTTCTTGAGGAGTTTTGGAATACTTTGGATATAATATTCTATATTAGAATCTCCATCGTATTTGCAAAAATCTGTGACTCTATATTAGCGCCACTGCTGCTTCTGAAGGAAAATGTGACTCTGTGTTAGGGCCTTATTTTGCAATCTTTGGATCATATGACTCTGTGTTAGGGTTGCAGATTTGTATTGCGAAGAAGAAGACAGCTCTGTATTAGGGTCGCCAACTTTCACTTCGGAAGGGACACGTCTCTGTATTAGGAGTGCGGACCTTCATTTTGGATTAGAAAACGACTCTGTGTTAGGATCGTAAACTGGAATTTCCGAAGGATCGTGACTCTGTATTAGGGGCGCGATCTTTCACTCGTTGGTAAAGAAAACGACTCTGTATTGGGGTCGTAAACTATAATTTCTGAAGAATCACGACTCTATATTAGGGGCGCGAGCTTTCACTTGTTGGTAAAGAAAATGACTCTGTATTAGGGTCGCAAACTGTAATTTCTGAAGGATCGCGACTCTGTATTAGGGGTGCGAGCTTTCACTTTTTTTTGGTCGCGGGAAGGCCGGAAGGCGGTTGCTTTTTTTTTACGGCATAAGAATTGAGACGTTCTCTGAGCCGCATTAAATGAAAAGGTACCCACAAGATTCAGACCAGATATCACGTCTGTCCAGAGATCTCAGCCGTCAAATCATCGGCTATATAACCTCCACTTTATGAGAGAGGCTATTCTTATCCCAAAAAATTTGAAATCTGAGTTCCTTATTAGGGCGCCTCAGACCTCTCATCTTCAATCTCCTATAGCTTTCGATTCTCTGTGCGAAAAGATTTTCTTTAATCTGTAAAAGATGCCGAAGAAAGATTCTTCTTCCTCCGCTGGTGCTAGTGGTCGTCAAGATCCTCAAGCAACCTCTAGTTCGATAGTGGTTCGGCAGGAACCCTTGATCGGAGGTAATAATAATGAAAAAAATTTGGAAGGCAGTCCCTTTTCTCATTTTTTTCTTATCTCTGAATCTGAATGTCTTTAGCAATCGATTACGCCTTGAATTCTTGGCCAAAGGATCATTATTTCGGATATTCGGATGGCCTCAGATAACCAGGAGAGAGAAGACAAAATTCTCCATCCTTGTCGCTCAACATTGCGAGAGCTGATGACCAATGCACTTTTCGAAGGAAATTATCGGTCTCCGTTACTCAAATCCGTCTTTTTGTTTGGGGACCATATTTCAATGCCCGACAGCAGTTTGGAAGATGGATATTACATGTGGCTTCGTTAAGTTGAAGGTCGCAATTTGTTTCCCCCTAATATGAAGAGGTCTTACCCGTTCTTGTTCTTTCAATCCGTTTCTGTGCCCAGACGAATAGACTGGCACATAAACAGGCCGCAAGGCAACATCTTATTGGGGGGCTTCAATATTCAAGGTGCTTTTCCTCGTGGTACTGGGAAGAGCTTTTGTGGATTGCTTCCGAGATTGCTTAAGCATGATCTCCCCAAAGGCGAGGTTCCCATAATCGCACAGACTTTCCTGCATCAATTTACCAATGCACATGGAGAGTTTCCTATTCAGGATTTTCATCCTCCTGGATGGGTTCACTATTCCTCGAAAGAATAGTAGACTGTTTTGACCGATTTCTTTCTGCGATCGTTTAGAGATCAGCTTCATCATGCGGGGCTGTATCGTGCCATTAGAGCGGTTCAACACGGCATTCCCGCCAGCAGATTCCATTTTTTTGCTTTATTGGAAATTATAATCCTGATACTTGTACAATTTTTTGCCCTCGAGACGAATTGGATTTTGCCCTCCATGAGATGTATGAAGTCTCGGGCTTGCCTATGGGAGACGTCCCGTATAAAGAGTATGTTCCTACTGGAGAAGAACTTTACCTGCTGAAGACTCAGGACCCTCTGGTCTATGAGACTTACTGGGAATTGCTCTGCCACTACCATATTTGCACCCACACATCGGGCACCCGCAGTTTGAAGCCAAAGAAGTGGTTGCAATATTTTCTGCCCAATTTTTCTAGGAGCAATCCGAGCTTTATTCGCCTTCCTCTAGTTTCTGAAAAGAGCTTGAGAGAAGAATTGCAAGTTTCGGGACAGATGCTTATGTTGCCGAGTCTGACGAGGACATTTTCAACGCTGGGACGTCATTTGAGAGCTTTCATTATCAAGCTCTTAAACCTTTATCTGACCCTGCCTTCTTGGCGGGTTATTTGTTGGTCTGGCTGAAAAAGTGTGTTATTCCTTCGCAGGAAAACATACACATTGGGGCTGTATACCCAGACGTTCTACTGGCATTGGGTAGGCGACTCAGTTTGTTGCCTGCCATGGTATGCAGTATCCAAAGCAAATTGAGAAGAATATCTGATAAATTATGCAATGTGAAGGAGCAGAGGAAGAAAGGAGACCCTGTTATTAAGACTTCTAATCCGCGTGTAGAACTTCCTTATACTTATTTGATGGCCTGGCTAGTTCTACATTGCCCCCACTTTGATGAGTCCTGCAGACACGCAGATTGACTTAAGTGCTCCCAAAGTGCAGCACTACAAGAGGTCGCAATGGAAAGGGGGTTACATGGCCGTGATCTACAAAACCCTTCGTCTTTTTTCAACTTTTGAGTTGTTCAGATATTTCCCATACTTCCCAAATGCTGGATATGGGGAAGAATTTGCAGATACTGCTGGCGCTGATAAATTCACTACCCTATCCTCGGGGTGTTTCTGGTGGTTGATAAATATCCGTCTAGGACATCTGGTCCTTCGTTTGGGGAACCTTTGCTATATAGAACCTTACTACCTGAGTCGCTTTGCCCGACAATTTGGGAACGATTAGCTTTATGTGGGTAATCCCAATAGAGAAGTAAGTTTTATTGGGAATGCTCTTGAAGGAGCTCGAACTTGGTTTCACTTCGTTGCAGGTGGAACTCAAGCCAAATTTGACCTTCCGCTCAAGACCCCAAACTCGAGTATGAGTTTCTATTTTTGTAACTGGTTCGCGGATGCTAACTCTGCTCCTCAAAGTTTCAACATACGCCATACCAGTCTGCGGGAGATCAGATCTTGGTATGTCCAGAAAAAAAAAGCTGGCAGCACGAAAGTGGCTGGGATGGAGGATTTCAGGGGGGACAGCGCATCTAATGAATCAGAACAAAGGGAAGAGGACAATGATACACCAGTTCAACCTGCCTCCTTTGATGCTTCTCCTAATCCGACACCGAGGAGGACTTCTCCTCCATCATAGTCTTCTCCCGAGAAATTTTTTCATAAACGGAAGAGACTAAGGCGTCTTAGCAACTTGCCTACCATTCCGGGAGAGATTGATTCGCAGAGCACTCTATCTGGGACAGGAACTGCAATACCCACTCCAGTTGCTGAATCTCTCGTTGAGAAATCCAAGGAGGATGAAGATGACTCCTCCTTAACTCTCCGCTCCCTCAAGAGGCGTCGGAACCAAAGACCTGTTCTTTGCAATGACCCTGCTCCCATTACTCAAAAGGGTTCTACTCCTCTTATTGGCCAGGCCGACGTTAAAGTCAGTGTTTCCTCGGCCTTACAAGAGGATTCTGTAGCTCTTGTTGCTCAGGGCACTGCAGATGATGAAGTGCAAATCATTGGGGAGACTCGTGCATCAGATCCCCCGAAAGCAGCACTTCCCTCTGAAGATCAAGATGAATGGGGCGATGATGATGATGCCAGTAGTGATAGTTTTCGCTCTTCTACTCCTCCCTCAGACCATGGTAAATACATCTTTTGAGCGAAGATGTTCGGACCGAAGTATACGGGCTCGAAGTGTTTGGTCCTGAGATGTACGGACTTGGAGAATCCAGCGTCCAACCTTTAGGTCTTCATCTTCTTTCTTTAGTAATTATACTATTTATCAAATGATACTGTAACACTTAACTATTAATTTCTTCTTTTTGCTAGCTCCAGTTTCGACTCCGGGCTTAGAGTGCATGGGCGCAAAAGTGACTTCACCAGACAATACCATCGCGGGAGCTGACACTGGTGAAGCGACCGAAGTTACTACTTTCGCGGTTGATACTTCAGAAGCAGTGATCCCCGAGGTGCTATGTCTACGGTCTTGGCCACAACAGTTCCAACCGATGTTATAGTTCAGGAGGCTATGATCTGTAGCTCTGCGGAGATCTCCAGAGGTGTCATTCCTCCTGGTACTAGCTTGGTTGCGGATCAACCCGCTTCTGCCTCATCCAGTATTACTCCCTCTCATGCAGAGATTGACATGCTTGAGACTGATTTGTTGAAGGACACAGTGGAGACTTTCCTTCACTTTCTGGATCGTTGTATTGATAAAATACTGAAGGGGGTTCCTTTTGCTTCAATCGCCAATATTCTCAACATTTATCTAACTGGTATTGTTAGCATTGGTGGAGAGGATAGAGCTGCTCCTTTTAGGCTTATGATAACTCAGCTTCAAAAGCATGTTGAATTCCTGTCGAAAGCCAGAAGTGCTGATAAATCTGAGACAGTGAAAATTATTTTCCAGAAGCTGAAAGAGGAACATCTTAAGTCTCAGAAGGAGACTCAGGAGAAGGCAAATGTTTGCAAAGCCTCCATAGAAAAAGGTCAATCAGACCGCGAGTCTCTGGTTCTTCAAGTGGAAGCCGCTGCTGCAATTGTCAAGGGCCATGATCAAGCTATTACTAGGGCTCAAGAGACCATTGCCAAAGCCCAAGCTTTCTTAGCCAAGGTTACCAAGGAACGTGATGAGTCAATGAGGAATCTCGCCAATTTGTCGCGTCAGAGAGACAATATATCCAGGGATCTCCAGGCGATGCAAGCTGAATTGGATTCACTGGAGGCTGCTGCAGCGCAGAATGTTATTGCTAGTGACGAGGAACTGTGTCGCCAAGTTACTGTTCAAGCTTTTGAGATCCTTCAGCAAGACATTGATGACGCAGAAGAGAAAATAAAAGTTCTCTTGAACCACTGAGTTGTAGAAACTGGTCCATGCATATATATATATATATATATATATATATATATATATATATATATATATATATATATATAAATAAATATATATATATATATATATATATATATATATATATATATATATATATATATATATATATATATTTGTTCCTTCTCCTGTAACCAACCCCTGACATGGCATGACTCCTTGTTTATGTAAAGAACTTAATCTTGGTTTTATATTTCTAAGGCACAACCTTAGCATTTGTCTTGCAATAAACTCGCCTACTTTAGTTTGAAATTCGCGAACCTCCAAACATTCTGGTATCCGTATATCTGTCACGTGACTTCCGCGGATCTTTGTCGGGTTTGTGACTTCACATTCAGAGGTTCGCGAATTAACTAAACTCATAGTAGATGTGCAATCCTGACTTCCAAGGGTTGCGGACTTGAGTTCGCGACGTTCTGCCCGAAAGTTTGCGGATTCATGCTAAATTAGCAATCTTAGCTTTTGCGGACTGCACTCGCGCTTAGAAACTTCTCGGGGCGACCCAAAATTTGTCGGAATTTGTAAAGACTTCTGCAAGCTTTGGGACGAAGCCGTCAAGCGTGGGATCCCAAGCGTTGCCAGTATTTATGACGAGATCTCCAGGTTGGATATCCAAACGTCCCAGGCAGCAGTAACAAATTCTGTTGAGATCTGAACTGAAGATCTTAGCCGAAGATCTCGGCTTTATCTCTTCCAAACTGGAGATCATAGTCACCAAACTTGTCTATATAAGACACCTGACTTCTTCAATGGAAGATTATTTAGCCGTGAGAAATTTCTTTGCGACTCTCTTCTTTTCCTTTCTTTTGTAGTCGATTGTTTTGTGCAGTCAACTTTTCTTCTTCTCCAACCGAAGTGATGGATAAGAGTTGGCATATTACAAGGCCTCCAGACCGCCTCAATCCAGCTGTGTGTTTCACCAAAACAGTTCTTTTGACCGTAGTCATTTTCCTTAATTAAGATGAACTTCTTCTTCTGATTCAGATTCTCCTCTTTCTACTTTTTCTTCTCTTTTTAACAGGATTTTAACCTGGCTGCAGGAGATAACTGTAGTCATTCTCTTTAACAATGACCCAGACCCGACGGGCTCGTAATTGCTTCCAATGCCTCAAGAGGCTTGAAATGTCTCATGTATTTTACATGAGAGAAGATTTCGGGTCTGGGGCATTTTTTTTCTTCTTTTCTAGTACTCCATAAGGTTGGGGTACTAATGTCCATGACCTTGAATTTGCGCAACCCGTCATGTTGTACATCCGGGGTGTGCATTTGGTATGCCCAGTTTTGAACTAATTAAGTCACTGGCATCATCACTGGGAGAACAACCCAGGAGGTCCCTGATTGTGGTCGAAAAGAAGAAACAAGATTATACCTTTAAGCCGTCCTTACAAAGGAGGCTACAAGAGCAAATTGGAAATGGAGGCCATTGAGCAAACTTTTTGATCTGAACCATGCCGAAAGAGACGGTTACAGAAGCAAGTCTGTCTTTCCAGAAGAAGAGCCTGCAGGAGCAAACTTTTTGATCTGAACCATGCCGAAAGAGACGGTTATAGAAGTAAGTTTTCTCTCTTTTTTTCAGTGATTTGTATCCACTCTTGTTGACTGTACAACACTAGAGAATTCTCTGTAATTTTGTTCTGATGATGAATAAAGAAGTTCTTTTCTTTCTACGTAACTGAGAGTACCTGAAAGATGATTCTGATGTTGATTACTAGAGGTAACTGTTAACTTGATAATTTCGAAATGAATCACAATTTTCTAAGTACCCAAAATTACTATGAATGAAAGAACTTCTTGTTGATAAACTTGATTCACCAAATATGTTGTTGACTTGGCAAATTTGGCGGACAGGAAAATCTGGTTCGCCAGAGGTAATATTTAACTTGGCAATTTTGGAAAGAGGAAAATTTGGTTCGCTAGAGATAATTTTTAACTTGGTAAATTTTGATAAAAGAAAATCTGGTTCGCCAGAGGTAATATTTAACTTGGCAAATTTTGATAGAAAGAAAATCTGGTTCGCCAGAGGTAATATTTAACTTGGCAAATAAAAAGAAATCTGGTTCGCCAGAGGTAATATTTAACTTGGCAAATAAAAAGAAATATAGTTCGCCAGAGATAATATTTAACTTGGAAAATTTGGTAGAAAGAAAATTTGGTTCACCAGAGGTAATATTTAACTTGGCAAATAAAAAAAAATCTGGTTCGCCAGAGGTAATATTTACTTGGCAAATGAAAAGAAATCTGGTTCGCCAGAGATAATATTTAACTTGGCAAATGAAAAGAAATCTGGTTCGCCAGAGGTAATATTTAACTTGGCAAATGAAAAGAAATCTGGTTCGCTAGAGATAATATTTAACTTGGCAAATGAAAAGAAATCTGGTGCGCCAGAGGTAATATTTAACTTGGCAAATGAAAAGAAATCTGGTTCGCCAGAGGTAATATTTAACTTGGCAAATGAAAAGAAATCTGGTTCGCCAGAGGTAATATTTAACCTTGCAAATGAAAAGAAATCTGGTTCGCCAGAGATAATATTTAACTTGGCAAATAAAAAGAAATCTGGTTCGTCAGAGGTAATATTTAAGTTGGCAAATGAAAAGAAATCTGGTTCGCCAGATGTAATATTTAACTTGGCAAATAAATAGAAATCTGGTTCGCGGCTTTAAAGATTTTCAACCCGGAACCATAAGTCTTTATTAATGAACTCCCGATTATAGGCAAACCTTGATTCATGGTTTGTGTCGAACTACCCAGGTCAGATTACAACTGGTGTTCCGCAATTTTTACTAAGAATAATATTTCTTCAAGAACTTGCCGTTGATTGGCATCATGATCTTGTCACCGTTCAGTTTTGTTAACCGATACGCGCTGTTGGAGTAGACCATATCAATGACAAAAGGTCCCTCCCACTTCGGCTGGAACTTTCCTCTAGGCTTCTGACTAGTTATGATCGGTCTTCTAACTGACAAGACCAGATCACCTTTCTTGAAAGTTCTTCGCTTAGCCTTTTTATTAAAGGTTCTGGAGATCCGTGCTTGGTATAGCTCGATATTCTGTTGAGCTTCTAAGCGCTAATCATCTAAAGCTTCTAATTCTTGGAGCCTTTGTTGGTGTCTTTCTTCTTGCGTCATTCTAGTTATCAATGCAACTCGTAATGACGGGATTTGGATTTCCAAAGGTAAGACTGCTTCTGACCCAGACACCAAAGAGAAGGGCGTGGCATTAGTGGGGGTTCGAATCGTGGTACGATACGCCCACAGGCATTCTCCGAGCTTCTCGTCCCAGTCCTTTTGATTAGATGAAACAAACTTTTTAAGAAGTTTTACAATGGTCTTATTGAAGACTTCTGTTAGACCATTAGCTGCAGGGTAATATGGCGATAACGCTATATCCTCGATCCTGTACTTGTTGCAAAATCTAGAATATACTTGGCTCACAAACTGAGACCTATTATCACGAATGATCCTTCTGGGCACTCCGAAACGGTAAAGTACGTGGTGTTTGATGAATTTGATAACATCCAATGACTTTACTTCAACCAGGGAAATGGTTTCAGTTCAT
Source organism: Dracaena cambodiana (assembly GCA_036321105.1). Lineage (NCBI taxonomy): Eukaryota > Viridiplantae > Streptophyta > Magnoliopsida > Asparagales > Asparagaceae > Dracaena > Dracaena cambodiana. The sequence goes on along the minus strand of JAYEPQ010000002.1, from coordinate 47,905,013 downwards.
TTTGAAAAGTAATCTGTTATAGCTAAGATGAACCGGTGTCCTCTTGTTGATGGCGGGGAGATTGGCCCAACAATGTCCATACTCCATTGTTCAAATGGCCATGACGTAGCCGTTGGGTGAAGATACTCTGGGGCTTGGTGTATAAAGTCTGCATGTATTTGGCAGGCTCTACATTTCTTGGCGTAGTCAACCGGTTCCGCCATCATCTTTAGCCAGTAATAACCCATCCTCCGAATTCTATCCTAGAGTTTCGGTCCTGGCTGGTGTGCCCCGCAGATGCCAGCATGAGTTTCTTCGAGCACCTTTTTAGCTTCGCGGTTGGAGTGACAGCGAAGTAAGACTCCGTCGTAAGATTTCCTATACAATGTCTGGAGTTCTACGTTGTCGTAGAACCTGACAGCCCTTCTCTTAATTGCCCTGGCTTCTTTTGGACTTTCGGGTAATATACCATAAAGGACATAGTCTATATAAGGAAAACGCCAATCCCTTGGTTCTAGGCTTGACTCGAAAGCATATGCTTCGTCTTCCTGTGGTTTCTTCATTTCTTCTTTGAGCTCATTCTTAGGACGAAATAATTCTTTGCTTCCCACCGTAATTTGCCTTCTAGCATGATTGGGCAAAGCTAGCGTAGCAGCCAAGGAAGCTAGCAAATCTGCATAACTATTTCGGTGGCGCTTTATGTGGCTGATGTAGAAACCGTCGAAATCATCGGCGATCTTAACCACCGCACGATAGTACGGCAGGAGGTCTTCATGTTTGACCGTGTACTCCCCTTTTACTTGATTCACTACAAGTTGGAAATCCCCATATGCCTCCAAATATCTGACCCCTAGTTGTTTGGCTATTTTTAAGCCAATTAAGAGAGCGTTATATTCCGCGACATTGTTGGAGCACGAGTTTGTTAATGAGTAAGCTCGAGGGATGATGTAGCTGCGGGGAGAGACGAAAACAACTCCTACCCCTGCTGTCATCTTTCCTTCGAATCCCATTCGGGAGGCACCATCAAAGAAAAGCTGCCACACACCTTTTGAGACTGTATTTGCCTCGGAAGACTTTCGCGAGTCATCCTTTTCTGGGATCAAGTCCCATTCTTCTAACTCTCCTGGGATTTGCTCGTATAAATGCCGGGACTAGATGTTCGGCTAAGAAGTCGGCGACGGCCTGTCCTTTAATAGACTTCTGTAGGACAAAGCATATATCATACTGTGATAACAAAATAGCCAAATTGGATAGTCTTGAGTTTAACGATCCAGGCTTAATCATTAATATTCTCAGAGGGTTAACTCTAGATACAACGTGGATGGTTTGTCCAACCAAATAGTGTCGCATCTTCTGTACTACGAACACTAAGGCTAAACATTCCTTCTCCACTGGATTATACCGGTGTTCTACCCCAACCATCATTCTGCTTAAATAATAAATCGTTTGTTCGTGACCTGATTTATTCTTCTGTGCTAGCAAAGCTCCCAAGGAATGGTCCATAGCCCTTACATATAGCAGGAAAGGTATTCCTGAGATTGGAGCTACAAGTACTGGTGGTTTCATAAGATATTGTTTGACTTCTTCAAAAGCCTTTTGGCATGCGCTATCCCAAACAAATGACACTCCTTTCCTTATTAATCTGGTGAAAGGCTGACATTTACCAGACAAATTTGATATAAACCTGCGGATGTACGCTAGCCTGCCTTGCAACCCCCTTAACTCTTTGAGGTTACGGGGAGGTGGCATATCTTGGATAGCCTTGACTTTATCTGGATCGAGATGTATCCTTTTCGATGTTACAACAAACCGAGGAATTTTCCACTGGAAACCCTCAGGAAAGACTTAGTTGGATTCATCTTGAGCTGGTGCTTCCTCATGAGGTCGAACACTGTCTTCAAATCTTTCAAGTGATCGTCTTTGTTTCTGCTCTTAATCGCTAGGTCATCTACATAGCATTCCACTGTCTTCCGGAGGTGCTCTTGGAATATTGTGTTCATGGCACGTTGATACGTAGCACCTGCATTCTTCAGGCCAAAGGGCATGACTGTATAGCAGTATATCCCGAGTGGTGTTCTGAACGACGTATGCTTCTCATCATCAGGGTACATCGTTATTTGATTATACCCCGAGAATCCATCCATCAACGTCATACGCTCATACCCATAAGTATTATTTATCATAATATCCGTGATAGGTAATGGGAATTCGTTTTTAGGGCAAGATTCATTTAAATCCCTAAAGTCTATGCAAACTCGGATTTTTTTCGTTTTTCTTGGTCACGGGAACTATATTCGCGACCTAATCAGGGTGCTATTCCTCGCGAATAAAGCCTAATTCAATCAGCTTCCTGATTTCAGCTTCTATAGCTTCCATGATTTCTGGGCGGAATCTTCGTTGTTGTTGTTTCACTGGTTTAGCCTCTGGCCGGATGTTTAATTTGTGAACCACCACGCTTGGATCTAATCCAGGCATTTCCTCATAACTCCAAGAGAAAATATCAATATATTCGCGAGTGAGGGATATCAATTCCTCTCTTTCTTCCAAGGATAGGTTCTCACTTATGAATATGGGCTTAGGATTTTTTTCATCCCCCATATTAATTTGGATCACTTTGTCTTCAGTTGGAGGCTCGCGTTGTTCAAACTGAATCTCCCACTTCATATTAAGATGCTTGACCCAGAGATCATCTCTTACTGGCGAGATTTCTTCCTCTTCTTGGATCGCGGAAGCCATGTTCACGGACACTTTGCGGAAAATCATACCAATACTGACATCTGAGTCCCAGCATGGTGATTCTGACGAATGATCGTACTGTCGTTCTTCGGGTTTTTCATCTAAGGAACTTTCAGGAGTGGTGACGTATCCCAACCCCCTGCTAGTTTTCTGGTAATAATCTGACATTTTTCCTTCTAAGACATAGGGTTGAAGGATTGTCCTTCTTCCTTTTCCGAAGTTCAACCCCCTGCTTTCGGCTAGATTGTACCCCATTTTCCTCATTAATCTATGAGATTTTTCATCGTAATGGAAGAACTCGGGTTTTCCCTGTTCATCCTCAGAATCTAAGCATTACTTTTTGTTCCTATGACTTGCTCTTCCAAATACTATGGCTTTTTGGGTTCCGTTTTTGGGAGGGACCTCAAAAATGACCTGGTTAGCACTTTCAACGTCATCACTTAATTCGTATAAGATTGATCTAATAGGTGCTTGGAAGGAAGTCAGAGAATATATCTCATTTATACAGTCGCTGACTGCATCTGTGCTAGTGCTTGAGGGCTCAGAATCAACACCAGAAGAATGAGCAAATTCCAGATTTTCATTTATCACCCATTCACCATCAGAGTGAATGGCGTTATTTACATCAAAGCCTTCAAGGCTTATCATAATGGGCTCACCATCCCAAATTACATCCTCGGATTCCGAATCTTCAAATTTTGATTCTGTATCAGCCTCTTCGCCGCTATCAGAGTCATCTGGAACGGGCTGATCTGTAACACCGAACGCATCTTGATACAGCAACGCGTCAGGTAAGTAATTTCCAACTCCTTTGAAGGGTTGTTTTTCCGCAACGAGTGTCTTCACGTTCGCGTCTTTGTCGACATACTTCATGCATTGGTGTAACGTGGAGGACACAATGAGATTGCTATGGATCCAAGGTCTCCCCAATAGCAGATTGTATGATGTGTCCGCATTTATCACGTAACACGTGACTTCCGTTTTTAGATCATCGATGTGACACTTGAGCTTAATTTTTCCCAACGATCTACTGCTGTTAGCATTGAATCCGAAAATAGTGGTGTTGGTTGCCGCTAATCTATTCATCGGCACTCCAAGATATCGTAGCATTCTTCGTGGCATGATACTCAAGGCCGAGCCTGGATCAACTTGAATGCGATCAATCTCCGTAGACCTTCGTATCCCTCGTAATATAAAGGATGGTGATGCTTGTGACTTGTATATCTTCTGGAGAGAAAGCGATGTAGGGGACGGTCTTACCCGAGACTTGGTGACAGATTGCGCAAAGAGATTCTCTTTCCTCACTCACCTCTGGTATTTGTGCCAGGAATACTTTTGAATCTTGCAGAGCTTCTCTTAAAACTTCTCTAGTAGATTTAGAGAGTTTCAGGAGCTCGTACAAGGTTATCCTTGCAGGAATATTGGCCAACTATGTTAGAATATCGAGCTGAAATGACTTCCACGAATCCTCCGCAGGCTCTTTTCCCTTCTTTTTTAAAATTTTATCAAACTTCAACTCCTTTTGTTTGACTTTTTCTATAGATGGTCGAGAATCCGTTGTCTGGTCGTAGTTCTTCAAGTAATCTTTTCCTGAACGGGTCCCCACGAGAGGAGGATCTGCATCGGCTACCACAGAATTTTCGATTTCTTCTTCCGAATCAGTCATAGCAGGAATAACCCCGTCATCTTTGGGAATTACGGAAACGATATTAGAGGTAAAGATTTTTCCCCTTTGTCTCTTTCAAGATGAACAGGAACTCCATTGTTCATCCCTTAGGAGGTCTGGATGTACCCACAGTATCTCCCCCTATCAGTTTCAAAGGGGAACAATCCTTTCTTTTGCTGATGGTGCGGGTCAAAATTTATGACCTGCATCGTGCCTTTAGAGATGGGCTGCACTCCGTCTTGAACTGTTGACTCTATCCAATTGGGCGCTTTGCCGAACTTGACAGTCACCATGTTCGTGGTCACCTTCTTCTGATGACATTAGCATCTACTAAGACTTGAATTTTATCCTTGAGGATGTAGCAGTTTTGGGTGGGATGGTTAATGATTCTAACTACTGTGTCTAGTATAGTAGACACAGTAGTTAGAATCATTAACTTTCCCTGCTTCTTCTAGACGTTTGGACTCCAGCAGTTTCAACATCTTCTTACTCATAAGGAGGTTGAAGATAGTCTTTGCATGCTCATCTTTAAAAGAGTATTGCTTTTACGGTATTCGTGTCTGAGGAGGGAGCTTTGGGGAAGACTTCGCAGGTTGCGGCGTATCAGTGACCATCGCCTCCTTTCCCTTATATCCTCGGGATCGGGACTTATAGTTGTTATCGCTACTTCGCTTCGGTTTCTCCTCGCCTCCTTCTTCAAGTCTTTGGGCAATTTCTTCAGCTTCTTCAGCTTGCAGGGCGAGATCCTTTCAGGTTGAGGACTTCACTGCTCCCATTCTGGTTAGAACCTTAGTCGATAAATTATGTCGACAGGTTTCTACCAAGGTTTTTTCTGGCATCCCATGCGAACATCTGAGGGAATCATTTCGGAATCTTTTGATGAAGTCCCGTGCTGACTCTCCTTTCTTTTGTTTAGTAGCTAGAAGCGTCGGCATTGATACCTCCATATCATTTTCATAGAACTGGTGAGAAAGGCTTTCTCCATGTCGCTCCATGAATTGATGGTTCCCGGTTCTAGTCTCCGGAACCATTCAAAAGCTAGTCCCGTTAAGATACTCACGAATACTCTCGTAATAATAGGGTCATTTCCGGCTAAATGCCCAATCTGCGATTTAAAATAGTAGAGATGCTGATTCGGCGATCCTTTACCATCGAAAGATTTGAGTTTCAACGGTTTGTAACTTTCTGGGAACGGCACACTTTTCCATTCCATGCGATACGGTCTTACCATGCCGAGCTCTTGTAAATCGCCCTTATGCATGAGTGCGTTTGTTGGTTTTGGAAGCTCTCCACCCAAACAGCCTCTGTCTTTCCTTCTTGATGTATAGAACGGTTGCCGTTATCCTCATGATGTTCTTTCTCATTATTGCGAAGATCCTCTTCTTCTGTCTTCTTTCCTGTATTCTTTAGTCTAGTTTTCTCCAATTCCATCAGTACATGTAGCATATCTTTAAGCTCGCTGAGAGCGTTCTGCTGTTGCTGGATATGCTTATCTTGTTCATCCATTCTCCACATGAACTCTTCTTAGATGTTTTGGATCATATAAACGGAGGCAGAATCTTCTAGGAATGAGTCAGATGTCTGCGATTCAGCCATAACAGATCTAACTATATCTTTTTCATCGGAAAAGACTCCAGCCATCTGTCTATAATTCATAGGGACTGCCATCCCACTTCTGAGTCGAGTGTTTCAAAAAAACTCCTCGTTCTTCATTGAACAGATCCTTGGAACTCGTAGGAAGCTCTAGGTCGGAAGCTTCTCCTTCGGAGACTTTCTTTGTCTTCTTCTTCTTTTCTCCGGCACTTGTCATATTAGATGACACTGCAGGATATTCTGGCTCAGAAAATTCAAGCCCGTTTCATCGCCTCCTCTTCGCCAGTCGGGATGAAGATGTCGATGGAGTCGACAACCGACGAAATACCGAAGATCTGTATGGGCTGAACAATGACAGTGAGACAATATTACATTGATCAGTCATTCACAGTGACAGTGAGATACATAGGATTCTTCCTTTTTTTTGTTCAGGAGTTCCCTAAGATCTCTTGCACCGAGATTCTTTGTGACGTCATCATTTGTGGGAGATGGCTTCGCGAACAACATAGTCGCAGCCTTGCAAATAGGTATGCATTCTCCGTGAATTTGAGGTTCGCAGGTTCCGCGAGCTTCGTTGATCATGTGATCAGACATTCCCCCTGGAATTTTGATGGGCTTACTTCGCTTCCTGTAGGGAACGTGAGTAAATCCTTCCGTGCCTCGACCAACCTCACCTTTTGGCTTCCATATTTGTGTGGTAAGCTTTTGCTGGGATGAGTTGGCGGTTTCCTTTTGTTGCGTGCTCTTGCTGAGGGCATGAGCTTTGCTTCTCCTCAGGTTTCTTCTCGTTGTACGAGTGAGAGGAACCTCCTTCTCCGCATGACAGTTTCGCGGAGCGGGTAGTGGTCGTTTCCGCTTGTTGAAGCGGGGATTTTGGTCCACTTTGCTTGAGAGATCAAGAGTCTTTGCCAAAACTAGCATAGAGCCCAATGTTAGGGAAGAGGATTTCGGACTAACTTGGCCCGTTGACTCCCTTAACTGGGCTATTGCCGTCTCCTTGGGGATTGGACCCCTCGGAAATTTTATGGTATCCATTTAGGGAAGTAGGGCTCTTGGAGCCTGAAGAAAGAAATGCTTCATACCTTTCCTGGTCGACGTGAATGGTGAGCGAGTCGACCATACTACCAACTGAAATGTTATTGGATTGAGCTACCACCAGATCACCGGAGGTGATGGTAGTCCCCCGCGGAGTCGCCAATCTTCTGTTCGCCATAAAAATTGGGTCTCTCTTTACTGACAATCTTTCAATAAAGGATTACAATATAACGGTTTCCCGTTTACAGAATATGAGGAAAATAGCTTTTCCTCTTTATTTAAGGCTGGGTTTCTAAATAGTTATGGAGAACGATCCTGCTCTCCATTGACACTCCGTACAATCTCTCTCAGTTGGCTAAAGGAAAGGAAATGGCTTTTTACTCTTGATCACAAGGGGTAATTTCTGGGAGAAGACGTTCCCACGATCGAGGTGTGTCTCTTCTTCTTTTTCCCGCCTTTAATAGGGGTTTTAGAATAAAGTTCCACCATATTTGCTCAACTGTTAGCTCCCACTACTCGAGAAGTGCTGCCATATTCGTTAGGCGATTGTTCCCACGATCGAAGTGACGCCGCTGCATTCGTTTGGCAGTTAGCCCCACGATCCGAGGTGGCAATACTTCTGTTCGAGTCAGGTAACGTTGTATTAAACCCCTACCCGAAAGCTATGGATAGTGTCGCGAATCTCATTTTTAGATTCGCGAACCTGTTCTGTCGTTACTGGGTCGCCAATCTCAATCTTCAGGTTCGCGGCTCTACTGAGTTGCGGACTTCTAACTTTGAATCCGCGAATATGCTTTGCTTTCCAGAATTTTTCGCCAACAAGGACGATTTAGGGTAGAAGGGGGCAACTAGTGTTTGGGTTTAGATGATTTTGGGGGTGGTTGGGACTTTATAGTGGTGGAAAATTTCAATCAGCCCTTCACCTTTCCTCAATTTTATTTGTAATTCTGCATCATGTTAGTAACATAATATACATTCTTTTATACAAATAAATACATGCCTTTCACGACCTCCGCATTATCGCTTGCCCGAGTCTCTAAAAATAGTTTTAATTTTTGACTATTCACTTTGAATAAATTCCTATTTTTAGGATTCTCGAGATCAATTGCACCGTGATGGTGCACCGCCCGTACTATATACGGTCCATTCCATCAATATACGGTCCATTCCATCATGACCTCAATTTCCCCGAGAATAAATGTAGCCTCGAATTATGTAAGAGAACTTTTTTGACTTGGTGTAAATGACTTGCGAGTATCGCTTTGTCATGAAACACTTTAGTTTTCTCTTTATAAATCTTAGCACTATCATACGCATTCCGTCTAATCTCATCAAGCTCATTAAGTTGTAGCCTCCGCTGCTTGCCGACTTTTTCGAGCTCAAAATTTAGAAATTTGATGGCACATAGAGCCTTACGTCAAGCTCCACCGGTAAATGACATGCTTTTCCAAATATCAACCGATATGAAGACATACCTAGATTGGTCTTGTAGGCGGTACGATAGGCTCATAATGCATCCGCTAGTTTACATGATCGATCTTTTCTGCTTTGATGCATTGTCTTTTCCAAAATTAGTTTGATTTGGCGATTGGAAATTTCCACTTGCCCACTGATTTGTGGATGATACAGTGTAGCTAACTTGTGGGTAATGGAATATTTCTGCATGAGCGCCTCAAATGACCGGTTAGTAAAATGGGTACCATTATCGTTAATGATAGCCAGAGGAATACCAAATCGAGAAAAGATATTCTGATAGCCAGAGGAATACCAAATCGAGAAAAGATATTCTCTTTCAAGAACTTGACGACTTTGCTGACATTCGATTTTGCAGCAATTGCCTCTACCCATTTGGAAACATAATCGACAGCGACCAATATATATTAGTTTCCAAATGAGTTGGTATCGGTCCCATAAAATCTATACCCCATACATTGAATATTTCAACCTCAAGGATAGGTTGCAGAGGCATCATATTGCGTCATGAAATTTTGCCTACGAATTGGCATCGTGTGCAAGTTTTGCAATATTCTACAGCGTCTTTGAAAAGAGTTGGCCAATAAAAACCACTCTGCAATATCTTTTCAGTCAATTTCCTGGGACCAAAGTGTTCTCCACAAGGAAAATCATGACAAAAGGAAAGGACATTTTGTATCTCATCGTCAGGTATGCATCGATGTATGATCTGGTCTGGACAATATTTAAACAGATATGGTTCATCCCAGTAAAAGAATTTTACTTGGGACAAAAACCTATATCGGTCTTGCTTGGACCAATAGGATGGAATCCTTTTGGTCAGAAGATAGTTTACAATGTTAGCAAACCATGGTTTATGCATCAATACTAACAATTGCTCATAAGAAAATGATTCATTTATGGGGCAAGAATTAGTTGGAGCATTGGGCAGGCGAGACAAATAATCAACTACTAAATTATCAGCACCTTTCTTGTCTAATTTCTCAAGATCAAACTCTTGTAACAAGAGATCCATCGAATGAGCCTTGCTTTTGCATCTTTCTTGGTCAATAAATATTTCAAAGCAGCATAATCAGTGTAAAATATAATCCGTGATTCAATTAAGTGGGAACGAAACTTTTCAAGTGCGAAGATGACTGCCAGAAACTCTTTCTTTATGGTAGAGTAGTTCAACTGGGCATCATTGAGTGTCCTATTTGAATAATAAATTACATATGGCTGCTTATTAATACGTTGTCTAAGGACGACACCGATAGTATAATCAGATGCGTCACACATTAAGCTCAAAGGGTAGATTTCAGTCTGGCGCATGAATGATAGAAGTGGTGGTAAGTACTTTCTTGAGCTGCTCAAATGCTCTAAGATAATTAGGTGTGAAATTGAATGACACGTCCTTGGCTAGTAGATGTATCAAAGGCCTAGCAATTTTGCTAAAGTTTTTGATAAATCTTTTATAGAGTCCAGCATGGCCAAGGAAGGATCATATATCTTTCACTGATCGCAGAGGTGGAAGATTCATGATGAGCTCCATCTTGGCTTTGTCAACCTCGATACCATCCTTCGAGATGACATGCCCTAGCACTATGCTATTTTTACCATAAAATGACATTTTTCCCAGTTGAGTGTTAAATGTTTCTCATAACAACGCGTAAGAACTAATTCTACATAATGCAGACACTCTTGGAGTGAATCTCCGAAGATAGAGAATAATCCATGAAGATTTTAAGAAATCATTCAACTATGTCAAAAAATACTCACCATGTACCTTTGGAATGTAGCAGGTGCATTGCATAACTCAAAGGGCATGCATCTATATGCAAAGATGCCAAATAGACATGTGAACGTGGTCTTTTCTTGATCTTCCGGAGCGATGGGAATTTGGTTGTAGCTATAGTAGCCATCTAACTCATGTCCGGCCAACTATTCCAACATCTGATCAATAAAAGATAAGGGAAAGTGATCCTTCCTAAGTGCAGCATTCAGCTTTCTATAGTCAATACAAACTCGCCATCCCGTCTGCAAACGCATCGGTATAAACTCATTTGCATCGTTCTTGACTACAGTGATTTCGAACATCTTAGGCACTACTTGAACTGGGCTCACCCATGCACTATCAGAGATAGGATAGATGATCACATTATCAAAGCACTTAAGAATATCCTTCCTCACAGTTTTTTTCATTACCAGATTCAACCTACACTGAGGATCTCTTGTAGGTCATGCATTATCTAATAAATGAATTATATGCTACACTATAGATGGACTTATCCCTTTTATATCGGCCATACTCCAGCCTATAGCTTCCCTATGTGCTTTCAACACTATAGCTTCCCTATGTGCTTTCAACACTGATATGAATGCCTTCTCCTGAGCTTAGTCAAATCTGCAAAGATAATGACTGGTAGTGTGTCGTGTTCATCCAAGAAAGCGTACTTGAGATGACTCAGAAGGGTTTTTATCTCAAGCTCAGGTGGACACTCAATATATGGTTATAACTGAACTCGTGGTTCAGTCATCAATGACTCAAGTGGAAGTTCCCATCAAGTAGAAGACACATAATTAGATGACTCATCGAGCATATTCAAGAATAAGCTCTCATTAACTAAACCATCCAGCTCATCAAAAAATTCCTCCTCTTGGTGCTCACTGGACAACCCTTGGATTATATTCACTTCTGGGGGCTCATCATGTGGATCACTCGGTTGGCGCCCTAGATTGAATATATTCAAGTCAAGTGTAATGTTTCCAAAGGAAAGTCTCATCGATCCACTCCAGCAATTAATAACATCATTAGAAGTGGTAAGGAATGGACGTCCCAAAATAACTGGGATACAATGCTATGAATTCACCACAGGTTGAGTCTCGAGAACTATGAAATCAACTTGGAAAATGAACTCCCTAATCTTAATCAAGACGTCCTCAATCTCTTCCATATGTGTCTTCACAGATCTATCGGCTAGCTATAACATAATTCTTATAGGTCTCAACTCTCCCAGTCCTAACTGTTGTACACTGAATAAGGAAATAAGTTGACACTTGCTCCTAAATCTAGTAGAGCTCTTTCAATCACTGTAGTCCCTATGGTGCAGGAGACAATAGACTTTTAGGATCTTTGTACTTCAAAGGTACTGACTGAGAGATGATGCTAGAGATGTTAGTGGTTAGGAAGACTTTCCTTGGAATATTTGTTGTTATCTTCTTTGTGCATGAATCCTTTAAGAACTTTGCATAAGCAGGTACTTATTGGATTGCATCAAGAAGAGGAACATTGACCTTAAATTGCTTGAATAACTCAAAGATGTGCTCAACATGAGGAGAATTTTTCTTCAATCAATTTGGATAGGGAGCTTTCGGCTTATAAGTATGGTCGATTGGAGGATCAAAATTAGAGGGGTCAGACTCCTCTGTCGTGCTAGTGGGTGGATCCTGAGATGATGAATCATGAGGTGATGATGGAATCATGGTATCAGGGAGTGTAGCTTGTCGTACACTAGGAGTGGAATCAGGTAGCATGGCTACATGATTATAACCCAGTTTGCCAGATCGAAGTGTGTGAATGGCATTAACTTGGTTGACATGCGACTGATTAGAGTTTGAGGAACTGACATTAGGGTTTGTTAAGGGTTAACTTGGAAAAGCACCATTGCCACGTTCACTCCTTTGACTCGCTAATTGTCTAACCTGCTGCTCTAAGTTCTTAATAGTTTAAGAGTTCACGAGCAGCTACTGATCTGTTCTTTGAATAAAATCATTGGACACTTTCATGAGATTTTGCATGTGCATTCCAAGGTTGGACATATGCGTGTCAAGATTGGATTGAGATTTGAGAAGATTTTCAGTGTTCTTCTCAAGCGACTCGAGTCACTTTTCTTGATCATTATTAGATCCCTGTTGTGCATGTGATTGGTTTTGTGCAGATGGTCTATTCTGGTTGTTCCAATAATTTGAAGCGGTTGGGTATTGATAAGCACCCACATTTGGTCTTGAAAACTGACCATTGGTTGGAGGTTGCATATTAGGATTCGGGGCTCCCTGATATTGCCCTTGACCCCAAGAGAGGTTTGGATGGTTCCTCCAGCCAGGATTGTATGTAGGAGCGTATAGATTATTCATGAGTCTTTGATACAAGGCGTTAGTCTGCTCAAGTGTGGGACCCATAAGATTCACTAACAGTGGACACTCCTCCATAACGTGATTTGGAATTCCACAATTAAAGCATGTGGAACATTGGATTTGATTCACTTGACCCACTGGTAAAGCACTGGGAGTCTCTCATACCTAAATTTTCCTCATAAGGGCTGCAATCTTAGCTTCGGTAGCTATAGAGCTATCGACGCTATGGATCCCACCCTTATGTGCAAGAGTTGATATATTGGGTTTCTCCGTGAGACTCTCCCACTGCATAGTTTTCCCCGATAGGTCCTTAAGAAAGTCTCATGCTTCATTCTTGTTCTTTCTCATGAACTCCCCCTGACACATAGACTCAAGAAGAGTTTTGGATGTGTAATCGAGTCCTTCGTACACGATTCGACACAACTGTCACTTTTCTATCGCATGGTGGGGGCACTGAGCTAATAGATCGTTAAACCATTATAAGGATTTCCAGAAGGGTTCTCCCGGCACTTGACAGAATTGATTAATTTGATTCCGAATTCTTGCTATCTTGTGCATGGGATAATACTTCTTAAGAAACACTGCAACGAATTCATCCCAAGTAGTGATTGAATCAGTAGGCATACTGTATAACCACTTCTTGACTTTATCTTTGAGAGAAAATAGGATGAAGCGGAGTTTAATTGCGTCGTCTGATAAGTTTTGCAATTTAATCATCATTCATACTTCCTGAAATTCCCTGATAAAGAAATATACATCCTCAGAATCAGAATCAGTGAATTTAGGAAGCATGCTGATATACTGTGACTTCAATTTATAGTGATTACCTGCTGCGTGTGGCAGTTTGATGCATGATGGTATTGATGTGTGCAACGGGTAACATCGATCCTGAACAATCAGTTAGTCCATCTTGTCTCTCATAAACAAATCTGATCTCACTAGTCGACCAAATTGATCACGGGTCCAATGTGGCATGAACCAGCGATCGTGAGTGGATGCGTGAAATTCCTAATCTAATGCAAGAAGTAGGGTGTAGTGGAGATAAAAAGGTGGAAGAGATATGATCAAATAAAAAATGTGATTCCTACTGTTTCTATTTTTTATTTTTTTATTTCTTTATTTTTTATTTTTATTTTTTACAAAACAAGAGAACCATATAGAACTGGAGAAAAATTGGGGTCAGGACTCACCTGAGTTGCCCCCAATTGGCAGTTCTTGTCGCCAAATAGCGGCAGAACCAGAGAGTTTGACTCTCTAGTTTCTGTTATGCAACTCTGAAGCTCCTCTGATCTCTTTTGTCTTCCTGTATCTGCAATATCTAGTCCCTGCACACTCAACACACACTGTTAACCCATAAAACATCAGAAAAAGTATGAAAACACTATCGATCCCCGGCAACAGCGCCAAAAACTTGATGTGAAATATCTACTGCAAGCGCACAGTATCGGTGTAGCACTATACAGGTCGTCCCACAGAGATCTAAGATGTTTTGCAATTCTTACTAATTCTTTAGTTCTATCGGATTAATTACGGTTTTTAGGTTGGATTTGAATTATTTTAATTAGCCTAGGATATAGAATCCACTAGTTCACAACCAAATAATACTTCTATTATCTTCTTCCTATCATAAAAATTAATCTTTTAGTTTTTAATCTTTACTTAAAACATCCTAAGTATGGACTATCAAGTTGTGTCCAAACATAATCCATCAAAGAAAATACTTGGCATAAAAACAAACTAAATCATTAGATATTTCTATGAAGAGATGAAATAGTAACAACACCAAACTCTAACTGAGTATAAGCTATCAAGAAACTTAAGTACAACCTATCAAAGTATTAATCTACAAGTTGTTATCTTTTAATCTTTCACTGAAAAATGTTATCTTTATTATTTTATTTAGGAAAAAAACACTAGAGAGCAATATGGTGGATTCCTAGTTTTATTTACATCCTAGAACTAAACTAAATTAGCTACTCACAGTTCTAGTTAGCAAAATCTTATTTTTATTCATGAAATCAATTAAAGTTACACCAGAAACTAAGATAAATTTATATAAAAATCAATTAGAAGAAGATTACTTAAGAACAATTAATGAACAATAATGGTTACCTCTGGAGTCGGTATGGCGGCCGTCACCCCTTCAACAAACCCTAATTTTATTTATAAAATACGAGTACAAAATTACGGCATACACCCTAGATTATAAGGATACGGCCAATATATAAGATTAGGAAAATCAAACCCTAATCTAAGTATACATGAGAAACTAAAAAATTAAATTGAAACCCCCTGTAGAAAAATCACCCAAAGTCGGGCCCACTTTGCCGCCAATTGGCGGCTAATGCCACCAAATAACAGCAAAAATTTGGAGAATTGGCCTCAATTTTCTTCTGCATGAAGTTCTAGTCATTTTCATTTGATATGAATAACTGTATTGGACTTAGGTCTTCTGTAGCTTCATAATCTTATAACTTGACTGACTTTTAGCTCTTTTCTGGACTTGATTTCCTAATCTGCTTCTGAGTTTATGCCATCTCATTGTAGGAATAGGTTTACCTGAAAAGCACACTAAAAATACCCGAGACTCGGTATGTGTGTATGTGTGTATGTGTGTGTTTATGTGTGTGTATGTGTGTGTGTATGTGTGTGTTTATTTTATATTGTCATTAACATGTATATTTGTTAAATAAATAAATAAGGAAAATTTTCAAAATATTTGTTAAACTTAGTTTCCATAGTTGCTACAATATCTTCATGACATTGACTATCTCTTGATTCTAAAGAAATCTCACTTATTTCAATTAAAAAGTACAGTGAAATATAGGTTGTTGGATAATAAATTACAGAAAGTACTTTAGTTGAAAGAGTACCTAATGAGCGACAGATACATTCTAATTGATCTCATTCAGCATTACTCATACAACACACGTGTAGTTCCATATCAACAGATAATTCTAATGCAATTTTATATGAAAGAGACTTAGTCAACATATGATATGTTCAGTTCCAACGAGTTCTAATTTTTTCGACATAAAAGTCTAGGTTTTATGTTAATACCTAAACAAAGTAATCTGGAAGTTTACACAATATCTAATAAAAGAAATAACATTTCTAAGTTTAACTACAGAATCACTAACTATTTTTAAACCATCTTGCACAAACAAATTGATAATGTGATCAACACAATGAAAATGAAATAGGTTTTCATCTAGAATTGGCCCAATATAGTTTTGTAAACATTCAATTGTAGTCATATTTTTAGATGTATTATAAAAATAAATGTAAAGAAAATTCTTTCAATTCCAAATTTCAAAAAACATAACTGTAAAGGAGTGGTTGAGATTTTATGTAGAATGACGACATTTGAATTTTCGAAAATCGATAAATCTTTGTGTATACACCAATCATCATCAATTTAGTGGGAAGCAACACAAAAATAATTATTGCCATTTAAACCTTTTTAATAAGTAGAAGTAATGGCAATTCTGTAAGGTAAAGAAGAAAGAATAACAATTAAAGTTTGTTTTCGTTCTTCTCAGACAGGGAGCTTCTCGTGCTGATTTGAACCCCCGAAGGCAAAACCCAAGTTCATGGAGGAATGCATTGCCACCGTGGTGAGTTTGGAGCTCGATAACGAGCTGTTCTTACGAGGATCACTTAGTTTTGGTGACATGATCAACAAAGGTCGAAGAGAATCTATGAAACTCAATAGAATTTGAAGAAGAGAAATTGGGTTCTATTGGAATTCTTTATAGCAAAGGGGGAAGATGAAGAGTCTGACTTTGATTTGACTGAAATAGAATGGGCCCCTATTACTATTGTCAATATTTGTGACATAGATATCGATAAACTCAAGACAAAATGTGAGGCTCATAGCCTTGTGTATAAAAGAGCCTGCTACTCGAAAGTGTGAGGCTCAGTTTAGTGTGAGGCTCAGTTTAGCCCATCATCCAAGGCAGGGCGAGTAGCCTTGCAAATGATGGTCTTCTTCACGTGAAATGCGAGTCTCGTGTATTTCAATTGAAACTCGAGGCTAAACTGAGCTTGCAAATGCAAAGCTCAGTCTTAGCCTTACATTAAGACTCAAGTTAGATGAAATTTCAAGTTACTTAATCAGAATTTCACATCAAAGGTTCTTTAACTATAAGAGCCAATCAGCAGGAGACGACGATTTTGAAAGCAGTTTTACAACACACTACGAAGTACGAGCTGCTGACCAATCAAAAGAAAAAACTAAGACAAGGTAAATGTCCAAAGTATTTTGAAATTCATCTAACTTATTGTCAAGTTTTGAAAACTATAGAGGTAATTCTGTAGCTATGTAAAATATATGCAATGCTAACAAAATAAGTAGTGACTATAACAAAATGCAGATATCAGTACAAGACCTGCATACAAGCACAAAATCTCATGTAGAACACGAGGCTCAGAGATAACATTACATAACATAATCAAAAAGCAAGGTTCAACCTTAGCCTTGCATATCTGTAGGCATGAAAATAATGGGCCCCATAAAAGAATTGTGTGATTGTTACATGAAGAATGTTAAGGTAAACCCCTGTCAAAGCAAATGCAAGGATAATCTCATATTAGATGTAGAATTCAGAGATAACTTCATGTTAGATGCACAATGCAAGGATAGCCTCGTGCCAGATCTAGAAGAGGAGGATATTCCCATCAGCCTCTACATGAGAGGGTAGCCTCATTTATGATAGTTACACACAAGCCATAGCCTCGTATTTTGGCCAAGTGTTCCCATGATTTAAGAAGTTGTTATACTCTGTTTTTCTCTCCACTTCATGGGGATTCCACACCTGATCATATAGGAAAAGTAGGAGGTGGTTACACTCCTCATTACTCCCAAGTAGCCTATAAATAGCCCTTAGAGAGAGGAGTTTTGGATTTTGGCTTGAAGCTTATACTATGTGTGTGCATTCTTGAAGCCGTCGTTATTATAAATCCATTGTTGACAACCTAAATCCATTGTTGACAACCTAGGGAGTTCTTCATCAACTAGAGATTCCAAGAGAACATGTGCTCATCAAGATATACAAGCCATAATAAAGAACCGTAATTAAAATAGACAGACCATTCGAAATTCTCCTTTCTCTTTGCTTTCCAAGAAAGAGCTGTAATTTTTTTCATTCTACTTATAAACTCTTTTAATTTGTAATATGGAGTTCATAATGGATCGATATACCACTTTTATGTCAAACAAGAGATGGGGACCATGGTGGGAAATCTGCATTTACTAATCTCCCATGATATAAAATTTCCACACTTGAACTTTGTGATGGCACGAGAAATCTGACGTGTACAAACCAACCTTTAAAAACACAGTGCAACTCTGACAAGTTAACAATAACTTGCCTCGCACTGTTTTCCAAATGCCTAAGAAAATCTCTTGAAAATTGGTTCAACTATTTTTTTCATGCTTGAACTGTATGTTGGAACAGAAAATCTGCATGAGTATATGCCTATTTGAAAACCACAATGCAGCTCTGACAAGCTAACAATGGCTCCCCTTCCACGGCATTCCAAATGAATATAGGAAAATCTATTAAGAAAATCTATTAAAGATTGGCTCAATTGTTTTTCGCCACACTCAGTATGCACAACTGCCATCACAACAATCCATCAAGGCTTAACAACAAAAGTAGTATTCGGCTCACTTGATAAGGATAAAGTAAGCCCAAAGTTGAAGATTCATATCAAAGCCCAAAAACTTCACTTAGTTATATGCTACTAATTTTGAAATCCTCATAAAATTCAAGCACAGGGCTCATTTTCAAAAGATACCTAGGCTTCTAAAGCTGTCTTTACAGAGAAAAAGTAAAAAGAAGTACTACAATTACCACTGTGATCATAGACATGATGTCAATGAGCGTCGATAGCTTTAAAAAGACACTAAAGCACTCACCTAGGCAGGCCAACTCAAAAAGTATGTTGATCAAGACTAACATAGGAGTCGAACATATGAAGAAATCAACTCTAATGATTAAGACAATGGCACATCTCCAAGACATTTGTATCAACTACTAGCAAGGAGTATGACACAAATTTCCTCACCTGGTAAGTCCTCAGACCAAAGGCTTTCGCGTACACCATAAGGCTCTCTTGCTCTTAGGCATCTGTGCCCAGTCTAGGGCTCTTGTGCCCAAGGCATTAGCATCCATCTTGAGGAAGTCTCCATCCTAAGGCCTCCATGCCCATGCTAATTGTGGAGCACACCAAGACATATTCCACCACATGAGATGCTCATACCCACACCAATCATGGAAAACTGTAGGTCTTACTAAAATCTTACAAGAAATTATTGATTAAAAAATAACTTTAACGAAATAAAAAATTATTTTTTATTAGTCATATACTTTAGAATCTAAAAGTAGTAGGCATTTAGATCATATTAAATTTTACATGAATTGCAGGATTCTAATTATATATTGGAGAATTTGGCTACGGATTACCTAGATTAAAGATTTCATGATGAAAAAAAAGGATGTTGAAGGGGATATGCTACTATTCACCAGGATTCAATCCCAAATCTAACAAATACTTGCAACGGTGCATGGAATTGGGGATACAAGAAAAAAAAGGTGAAAATATGAGCAGCATGGAAAAGGTAGTTGCAGTTTCTACTGATATTCAGCTGAAACTGTTAGAAACAAACTACTCTTAATTTCTTTTATTGTTTTTTGGAGAAGAGTGAGTCTTTTTTTTCTTTAAATAATTTTTGAGAGAAAATGACCAAGGAACAAAATAAGGAAAGCAAGTACTTATGGCCAATCTTTACATTTTTTTCATGAATCAAAGATGAAATGGTAAAAAAAAAAAAGTAGAGTTTTAGTGAGTTCTAGTCACAGTTATAAATTTGTTCCCAAGTTCGTAAAATAATCAAGCCCTTAGTGTCTCCTCTTCCTAATTATTAGCATTTATTCCTTCAATTTACATTTATACTCTCACAATATAATCAGAACCTTCCATTATTATTGAGAAAACAAATCAAAGATGAAGCAATTTGGAAAACTATTACTACAGACCTAATTAAGGAGATTTAGAAAAATCAAGGGTAACAATTGAGATTCCATGTGTTCGAAGGCCAACAAGCATGTATTTAATTTGGCAATATAACAAGATGCATATAGAACTCGTAATATGATGCTAAATAAAAATGAAATAGTTACATTATTGTAGAATTATGCACGACATGAACATGATGCCTGAAGAGCATATCAAATAATACCTAGACCCAATCTCTTGAGTGTGGGAGTGTGGGAGGTTGGACTAGGGTTCACACATACCCAATTTATTGAGTTTTAGTTTTGATTTGACATTCCATCAAATAGATACTTCAATGAATATAATATTTTGCATCTAAGGGGTAAGGAGTAAATAAATTTCAAAATTTATAGCATTTAATCCTAAGAAAACCAAAGATGTAGAGATCATAATCCTAAAAATAATAATAGAGTTATAACTTTTTCCCTACAAACTCACGTACCATCTGAGCAGCTCATACACAATAATCTCACATATAAGCTGATGGGTTAGTACTATAGAGACATAAATAAGCCAATAAAAACCAACCAAAGCAAAGCAGAACCATACTAGAGCAACAACTATCCATAATCAAGAGCAACCAATTCGAAAGATTGAAACACACAACCATAAACATAATATTGTAAGAAATAAAGAGAATGAAAGACCAAAATTCATGTCTACCAGACTTCAAACCATAATATTCACGGAAGTTTTTGGATACAGAAATTATAATTAGGTGACATCAAGGACTATGAAAAGGTAGTGAGTGGGGCTACCATTAGAAAGATCTTGTGTGAGCCCATAAGGAGAAATCTTCTAAGTTCTTCTAAATTAGGAAAGGTCTTTGGTGAAGAGATAAGACGGTACAACTTCCATGGGAAAAACTTTCATTTCCAAGGCACAATGTAAGCCAAAATCTAAATGGGATCAAATCCCCAGTGCAGTGATGGAAACTTCTCAGTATCAATTTCATATGCACAAGTACCCACTTCTCCGACCAAAAAAAATTCATTCTTTTTGGTTGCTGAGGCAAGATTTGAAATTTCCAAAAGAATGTCGATAAGATGCCCTACATGGCTACATCTACATGCCTTGTAACCAAACTTAAACCCTCAAATGCCACATGCACCCCAAGCATCTGCTATATTTGTCCTCTCAACATATACATCCCTTTGAAATAAAGTAAGGGACATATTCTATCCGGCATTATGCCATTTGATGATCTAGCCGACACCTTGTCATTAAATCTAAATGGAAATACATCCTCGAGATAAGAAAACTTAAGTAGTCTGTTTGTGCCTTCTCATTCTCAACAAACTGTGAGCTTGATGATATTGATGTCATGTGAAATTGCTAGAGTCATCCCAGTAATTCTTCATTCTTTAAGTATGTGAGCAGAAGAGCCTTCTTTATAGCTCACTCAGATTCACCAAGCTAACAATTATCCTCAAAGAATCTGATTGTATGTCTCCAAAATAAGAGAAGTTTTTCATTCAAGGGCTGGACCCTCTCCATTAAAAAAGATCATTTTCATCTTCAGCCAACTCTTTCCACCAAATCCATGAACAGAAGAGAAAGAACTTCATGTAACAGATCAATGTAGACTAATTCACCCAACCCCCTCTAACTGCAATTTAGTTCGTGCATACTATTTCATGGTGCCTACCCCCAAATACTTGGGATAAAAGGCTTAGTTGTTGTTGTTGTTGTTGTTGTATACTATTTCATGGTGCATTCTCAATCTGTACCACCAAACACTGGCTACCCGAAACATAAAAGATGACAACTAATTAGTAACAGTTTCTATGATCCTCTTTGATGCACTTAGCATTAACATTAGGCTATTGTGGTTTTCAAGATGCTATAAAAGAAATTTGTCCTTTCTTTGTCCACATATGCATGAATAATACATCCATGAATTTATTGAAACAACCCTATAAATGCTCCTAATGGTGTATCACGATACCAAATACCTGATTAAACCTACCTTGTATGTATTGCATACCGCTAAACTAGCGTACCGCACACCTGTACCACGAACCAAAGCATGTTGTGAATTATATTCACACTGTTTCACACGTTTAATGTTATCCAGGTACCATTCCTAGTACCCTTGTACCTCAAAAAAAGGTGACTAGACTTATTCCTGACAATAAGGAAGAACTGGAGAGAGAAATTTCCAGTGCCATTCCCATGTTTCAGTTTCATGTTCTCATGTTCAAAAATTTTAAGCACATACATGGAGAAGCATTTGAACAGTTAGGAGACCTAAACTTATTGTCCAAAAGTTTTAAGCACAAGCAAACAATAAGTGATGCTCAAAATCCCCTTCTACTATCTAGGAAAGAATCTAGACTACGAATGAGTCTAATACTATGGTGTGTAAAGTGCAGTTTACTCCTACCAATAAAGCCAAAAAGCTGACATTACATTAAATTTTTCCATCTATAAAGATGATAACATTGTTGAACTGGGAGGACTAAAATATTAGCATACAAAATATACTTTTTTGCTTAGAATATCTATATTGTAAGAGAGAATCAATATGAGAAATGTAATTATTTATGAAAAAGAAAGAAATTTTTTTATTAAAAAAAAAAGTAATTATGCAACAAACAGAAATTTCTTGACTGAAAAATAAAGAAATTGAACCCAACAAACAGTATTTATGCAGTGAAATTAGGTCAACGAGAAAAAACAATCCCATAGGAGCAGTGCAAAATTTGTGAAACACTTGAAATAACACAGTAAACAAAGATGAGATGACATTCATGAATAGAATAAGATAGAGCCACCTGTAACATTGGTTATGACATTGGTGCTTTTCTGAGCGGCTAATGCTTTCTATTTATTTCCAGTAGCCAGTTGAAGCAGGCTCCTCATATGTTGCCTTTGTTCTTTACGACTACTTGTTTTGAGCAGAGCATCTTCAAAAGCAAGTAAATCCTCGAGTGATGCAAGGAAGGGAAAGCAGAACCTGCAATAAACCAAAACTCACTAATTAGCATCCAAAGACATTTTCAGTCAGAAGGAAGCATACTGTGCCTAAAATTATTATTTTTTCTACTGACCTGTCTCGGAGAAGGGTTTCTATTCAACAGATACACATACATATATCTCGACACAAACCAACAAGATCAAAACTTATAATAGCATTTGACTCGAGGGCTAAACCTTGAATAATAGCGTAAACTAAATCATTTGCAACAAACCCC
Source organism: Dracaena cambodiana (assembly GCA_036321105.1). Taxonomy (NCBI): domain Eukaryota; kingdom Viridiplantae; phylum Streptophyta; class Magnoliopsida; order Asparagales; family Asparagaceae; genus Dracaena; species Dracaena cambodiana. The sequence continues at coordinate 47,882,159 of JAYEPQ010000002.1, read as the reverse complement.
CCAAGTTCCATGCTATCTGTTGAGGGAGCAAGGGAATTAGAGACCTGCAAAAGGAGACAATTTTTGCCACAGCTTCACCATCTGTCCAAGTAAATACTTCAGTAGCTATCCTCAGTGCAGGAATAGCAAAACTTCTGTGTCCCATCAGAAAGCTGCAATTAGGCCACAGTTTCAAGTTTATATCAGTCGGACTACATTTCAGTCAGTCTACATTTAGCGTGCCGCTGAGCAACATTATACATATTTAGATCCATTAAAATCTTTGGTTAATGACCCTTCCATGGGATTGGCATGTCCAACACACTCAAATCTTTGGTTAATGACCCTTCCATGCGATTGGCATGTCCAAGTTGTTCCAAAGGAGGAAGTCCTCCATTTAGGGCTGAAGAAGCCAAGGTTGAGAGGAGGGAACATATTTCTCGAGTCAAACCACGCAGCAACTGTTCTTCCATAACTTCAACCTTTAGTTCCAGTCCAGCAAGATTGCAAAAATTATCAGGAACCTTTGCTCTTCCCTCAGACACAAGACTGGCCCATGAACAAGAAAGAGCTTGCTGGCAGTGCAGAAGTAAGGGATGCAAGAGATTTTTTAGCCATGACCCCACAAATCTGAAGGGCAAAACTTGACCAGTGGAATAACAACTAAGTGAATAAGTTGGCGTAGATGACGAAATTCCATTGATTGCACATTCTCCATCAGGGAAGCTGCAACCAAAGGACTCTCTGTGCACCGGAAGAAGTCATTCCCTGGTTGTTGACAAGCCAATAACATTATACCTGCGGTCATTCAAGAGAGTCATATTCTCTTCGTATAAAACAATTCAAAGATTCCAAAATACAATAAAGAGGTATTTACTGGTTTGTCCCTCAAATCTTTATATATTATGATTTTGCCCCCCAAATCTTCATATTTAGATTTTGCCCCCCAAATCTCATAAGTTACAACAATTTTACCCTCTTCTCTAACACAGTTAAATATTTGACCATTTTACCCCTCTTTTCCTCTTCTATTTTCCTCCTCTCTTCTTCTTCTCTCTTCCAGAAATAATGAAGAAAGGAGAAGAGAGGAGGAAGAGAGAAGAAGAAGAGAGGAGGAAGAGAGAAGAAGAAGAGAGGGGTAAAATGGTCAAATATTTAACTGTGTTAGGAAGAGTTAGAGAGGGGGGCAAAATTGTTGTAACTTATGAGATTTGGGGGGCAAAATTCTAAATGTGAAGATTTGGGGGGCAAAATCATAATATATAAAGATTTGAGGGACAAACCAGTAAATACCCCTACAATAAAACATAAACTAATCGGGTAAAAGTTGAAAATTGTATTTAAATAATATATAGGAGGAAAGCTATTAAATAAACAACTTTAAATAATACTTCAAGTGTTTCATTACTATGTGAAACTATGAAGAAAGGGTAAAGCATATCAAAATCAATGTTACAAATATCAACCTATACAAATGTATCATGACTATTGCCATAGATTATGAGCAACCCAATAATAGACCCAATAAAATTGGAACAATAATTATGAAATTGCCACTATGATATGTATAATATTTGCCAATTCAGATATTGTAAACCATCAGCCAATACCGATACTCAAAAGCTTACTACTTAATAACTTATCATTCCCCACTTAATCTTTGAAGGGCAAAACTTGACCAGTGGAATAACAACTAAGTGAATAAGTTGGCGTAGATGACGAAATTCCATTGATTGCACATTCTCCATCAGGGAAGCTGCAACCAAAGGACTCTCTGTGCACCGGAAGAAGTCATTCCCTGGTTGTTGACAAGCCAATAACATTATACCTGCGGTCATTCAAGAGAGTCATATTCTCTTCGTATAAAACAATTCAAAGATTCCAAAATACAATAAAGAGGTATTTACTGGTTTGTCCCTCAAATCTTTATATATTATGATTTTGCCCCCCAAATCTTCATATTTAGATTTTGCCCCCCAAATCTCATAAGTTACAACAATTTTACCCTCTTCTCTAACACAGTTAAATATTTGACCATTTTACCCCTCTTTTCCTCTTCTATTTTCCTCCTCTCTTCTTCTTCTCTCTTCCAGAAATAATGAAGAAAGGAGAAGAGAGGAGGAAGAGAGAAGAAGAAGAGAGGAGGAAGAGAGAAGAAGAAGAGAGGGGTAAAATGGTCAAATATTTAACTGTGTTAGGAAGAGTTAGAGAGGGGGACAAAATTGTTGTAACTTATGAGATTTGGGGGGCAAAATTCTAAATGTGAAGATTTGGGGGGCAAAATCATAATATATAAAGATTTGAGGGACAAACCAGTAAATACCCCTACAATAAAACATAAACTAATCGGGTAAAAGTTGAAAATTGTATTTAAATAATATATAGGAGGAAAGCTATTAAATAAACAACTTTAAATAATACTTCAAGTGTTTCATTACTATGTGAAACTATGAAGAAAGGGTAAAGCATATCAAAATCAATGTTACAAATATCAACCTATACAAATGTATCATGACTATTGCCATAGATTATGAGCAACCCAATAATAGACCCAATAAAATTGGAACAATAATTATGAAATTGCCACTATGATATGTATAATATTTGCCAATTCAGATATTGTAAACCATCAGCCAATACCGATACTCAAAAGCTTACTACTTAATAACTTATCATTCCCCACTTAACCACCCCCCAGCGCCGCCCCCCCCCCCTGCTTAGTACTTAATAACTTACCATTCCCCACTTAACCCCCTGACTCCCCCCCACCCCCTGGGAGAAAAAAAAAAAAAAAAAAAAGGTTTCTTCCTCAATCCCCCTTTTATGATACCCTAGGCATGTGATAAAGTATAACACAGCTGGCTTAGAAAGGCAGGTAAGATGTCATTAAACTTCCAATGGTAAGTTTAAACCTAGAAGTTATTGAAACACGGTGCTCTCACACCATGATTGGTTACTATATTATGGGTGAACAGGTTAACTAACAAAAGCGAAAGAATCAAATAATAAATTACTAGCACACATTTTAGTTGATTTCTTCACATATTTAAATAAAAATATTTTTTTAAAGAAAAGCCAAACACAGTCACTAAATGAAAATAATTTGTAGAGTAACTTCTATGTTCAATAAGATATCATCTGTCACCCAAGAAACACTAACATTTTACATTGGGCTGTGAATGGGTTGGGTTCGGAACAAATCTGTGCAAGCTTTGAACCTGAAACCAAAATATCTTATCGGAATCCATGCATGAAAGCTACAATCAGACCTGATTCCAATCTGAACTGGGGAAAACGGGGAAAATTTGGGTTCAGATTCTTCTCTGGATTATGTTAAATTTAGACAACAATTTTACATCATTTTGACGTAGGTGCAATTAAAAAAAACAAAACAAAAAAAACCTCCCTTGTTTAAAATAAAATACATCTCTCTTTTAATGCGTCATGATTCCACAAGAGAAAGGATGTGCTCACACCTACATATAAGCATATGATATTAGACTAGATTTCAGGTTTTCGGATTGCAACCAACAAGATCAAAAATCCAACCTGAATCTTATTCAATCTAATATTCTAGATCCAAATCCAATAAGGTTCCAGAAATTTTGACCTGCATGCGATCTTATGTCCAAAAATTGGATTTGGTCATCAAAATTTGGATAGCAGCACAGCCCTAGTTATACATCATTGGAATATAACAATTTGTAAAGCATTTGTGCAAGCCACTGTGTAAATCAGTATGTGCTTACGCGCTGTCTCGAATACACTTCAACCAATTCCTCATGTCATTTTCACCTGATTCTCCTTCCCTGCTCATATCACCTGATTCTCCTTCCTTACCCTTCAGTTTCCACATTCCCAAATTTCCTACTCCACCCCCCCACCAAGAAGACTAGCCCGCTCAACAGGACTCATACTCTTTGCAGCTGATAGCTCACCAGTCAAAGCTTGAGCAACAGGCTCAGACCAAGGAGAATGTATATAACGAAGCAGCTGCAAGTGAACAAAGAAGGCAAATAGTCCCTCACCTAAATTAAGAGATGATCTTGAAGTGAATAATAATCCTGCTACTACATTAACAATGCATTGTTGATTCTTCTAAAGGAAAATTATATGAATTACAACTGTACAATCTGAAGAAAGTAAACTACTTCTTGGATGTTGTGTTTACCCTTAAGAGCGGAGGCAACATCCACGATAAATGAGAAGACATAGGATGGGAATGAGTAGAACTATCACTTGCTAATGAATGATTTTGGATAGTCCAGTTAGACTTCTTATTTCCACACCTTTCAAGAGCCTTCTCAAAGAACGACACAGTATGAAATATGTTCCACATAAATTGAGTGTCAGAGCATAAGTGAGTCAACCCTAATGGATCTGATAAATAAGAAATTCACCATTCTAACTGAACCCACTATTTGCTCAAAGGTTCAAGTAACCATGCCAACACTTCCTGTTGTTGCTGAATCCTAAATTTAAACACAATTACGAAATCCCAACAAATGAGATTCACACGAAAAGCATATACGTGTGTGTGTGTACTAGAAAGTAACGCAAGGCAGTAAGTTGATCACCTGGCAGAAGAGGCCATTACAAGAAATGCTTCTCCTAGAAGATTGTGCTCACCTCGAAGTAATCGACCTTCTCCTTGGAGATATGCCATGGTATCAGCAATATCCTGTACAGTCATCATATTATCTGTGAAAAAAGAACTGAATGGCTTATAATGTATGACCAAGTACCTGTGTTCACAAAACTTCTAGACAATGAAACAATTATCAATAACTCATGCATTTCAATGTTTCTATACTGAGATCCCACAGGGAATACACAAGATCATAAAAAGTGCCACTGTTCTTTAGTCATGTATCTAGGGAATATTTAACTTCAGATGTGGGAAACAACTTTCGGACTTATGTTGTCCCAACCATCTTGTCAAAAATTGTTCTATGTTGTAGCTGTTGTATTAAAAAAACTATGTTTTAGCTTTCTAAGTTGAAGAATCTCATGGGACACATTTCTTTCTTTTTTTTCCATTTCCAGTATCAAATACCTAAGTCATCTTAGTTGTATTCCCTTTCCAGTATCAAATATCTAAATCATCTTAGTTCTTTTCTTTTTCCAGTATCAAATACCCTAATTATCTGAATGAATGTGTGTAAATGTGCACCATTAGCTAAGTGTAGACCATAATAACTTGAACCGACAATCATAGCACTGGATGCCCAAGAACTGGTGTCGTTTGAAGTGCCTAAACATGAAAATTTAAACAGCATTGCATTTGCTTGCCTATGCATCAAGTAGCTGTAAGATGGATGACGAACATGATGAGTTGCTTAGTTTACGGTCTATTTACATCCAACAAAAAATGATATGCGTAATGAAGTGCTTAGATCATGACCCGACATCTGTAATTTCCAATGTTCTAAAATGCGTTTTCAGGATGCGTGCGGTCTAGACCGCATAACACATAATCGGATTACACGCCGATTATGCAGATTATGCGGAATTATGGGGAATATTAATATTTTAATATATATATATTAATATAATAATTATAAAAAATGGATATATTAATGCTATAAAACTCTTAAAAATTATAAATAATAACTGTAAGTATGTAAAATAAATATAAACTGGTTCTACATAAGAAATTAAAAAGATAGAAAGACTTATCTCTTAACTCCCAATGTAAAAAAAAAAACGACGCATGCATATATAGATCAAAAACGTCGCTCACCTGCAAATCGAAAAGAAAAATTAAATGATGATCAATATATATGATATATAAGAAAATTTTAACACATAAAAATGATCAATGCATGTACAAATGAACATATGACAATAATCCACATATTGCTAATATATATTTGTGTCAACTACATAAGTAATTAGTTTTACATGTTCAAAAAATAATACAAATTTTTGTCAAGCACGGTTCATCCCACTCAACAAATTCTCTACTCATCCTTATTGTCATCTTCATATTAAACATTGCTTTCCAACTCCTACTCGGAGCTATCATCATAATCGTCATTCGCATCATCACCCTCTTCTTTTAAAACAGCTCTATCTTGATCATATTTAGGAAGATCTTCAATAATTGCACTGGATGGTCCAGCAGGCATATATTAACATTTCAGCAGGCATATATTGTCATATAAGTTTTGAAATGGTCCAGTAGGCATATTTCAAAAACCAGTATGTACTTCAGCTTGCCAGAGCCCAGAAGTCTAGTAGTGTTACCTTTGAACATTTACATAGTATAATATATATATATATACATGTTACTATCAACTACATTTCTCTAGCAAGCTGATTAAATCTTATGCAAATAAAACTTGTATACATGTTGATTTCATTGATGAAAAGAGCACAGCTGCAATTTTTTTAATCATCAATTTTGACTATCAGAGGATGGAGACTATTGAAAGAAAAATTCAATTTAAAAATAAAAAAAGACTGAAAAAAATCTGTTCAAGGGGAAATGGACAGGGCAAAAATCAACCCCACACTAAATCCGGATTTGGTACTGGGAAAAAAATTAACGTACAAAATTTTAAAAAAAAATAAAAAAGCTCACTGATCAGAAATTGAAAAAATAATTTAAAAAAATAAAAAATCTCACTGATCGGAAATGAAAAAATAATTTAACATATAAAATTAAACATGAATAGAAGCAGCTAGAGAAGAAAGGAAAAAAAAAATACTGCCGGAGAGGAGAATCATTCGCCGGAGGGGAGAGGACCACGGGATTGATGATCGGATTCAGAGGACTTGAGGGATTGATGATCGGAGGGGGTTGAGGCCCGAAGGATTGATGATCGGAGGACTTGATCGACTGATTCCTACAAAGGATCACTCGATCGACCGATCGATTGATCGAACGGGTCGGTGAAGAAAAGACTTTCAGGGTCGTCGAAGAATGGAACGGGTCAACCGACCAACTAACGACGGGAAATGACGATCAAACGGAGAAAATTGGTGATCGGAGGGAGATTTAGGGATTTAGGGTTTTTTTTGGGCGAGAGATTTTTCCGCGATGCGAAAAAAAGAGGATTCGGCTCAATGCGAAGAAAAGATGAGAGAAGGGAATTAAAGGGTCGGGTGCGGGTTGGGTTTTCAAAATGTTTCTGAAACCCGTTAACCTGCAACCCACTATGCGGATTATGCAGCCGCATAATCCGCATAGGGGCGCATAATCGCCCTGTCGGCATGGACAGGGCGATTTCCCCCGTTTCTGTGCGTTTTCAACCCGCAAATGATTATGCGGGCACATATACACCAGTATAGAATGTTTTTTTGAACACCGGTAATTTCAAACTAAATACCATGAACTTAGATCTAAAAACCAACTACGGACTTTCAGCCTTCAACTTTGCCGCTACTTGATGCATGAGCAAGACACTAAAAATATCAAAATTTTAACCATTAGGCACTCCAAATGACGTAAGTCAACTTTAAGGATTGGACTTTTCAAGTTGGATGCCCAATCATCAAATGAGAGAGAGACAACTACTTCCTGAGGGATTCAGAGGCAGATCTTCCCATTCAAATTTAATGTTAGGCCATTCAAACGAAAGATCTACTCTGCTAAAATTGATTTATATCACTTGAATGCCCAAATTAAAAGAGAATCGTCTAAACTTTTTTGTCCATGCATCAACTAGGCACAAAATGGGTGGTAAATAGTAACTTATTGCTTAGATCAATGACTTTGGTCATACAAATTTGTCAGCCAACCATTTTATCATCATCTAATCATTTAAAAACTCTCAGGACTGTTATTGCATATACAGTGACATTATTTTTTTATATACTTGAGGAATACATATGTCAAAAATTTTAGTAGCGAGTAGCTATTTTTTCTAACAGTGCTGAGTTGATATTATAACAATCTACCTTCATGTGAGGCAGGATACTTTTCTCACCAGTGTGAATGAATGATGAACAAATACGCAGCCTAGCCCGCCGAGCACCACTTGAAGAAGGCTCCTGTGAGAAACAAAAGAATTAATAAAAAAATAAAAAAAAAGCAATGTGAGCATTCTAAACCATTAATGAAATGCGAGGGTGTACAATGGTGGCAGTTCGGTGGGTGGGTGGGTGGGTGGGTGTGTGTGGGTGTAAGGTGTGTTGATCAAAAGAAAATTTAGCACAACCTATGTACGTGTGGTGTGTTTGGCAATGGAAGTGAAGTCAGGAGTTCGATAAGTTTGTTCAGAACAGCAGAGACTGAGTGGGGGAAGTATTTCAGATAGGGACCCAGCGCGCCCAAAAATCTCCCAAGCAATTCAGCAAGCGCAGGTTCAGTCCACTTCAATAAAAGAAGTTGCTGGAGCAAACCTGATAAGGACATTGTCTGCTTTATTTGTCAGAATAAGATACAACTATACGGGTTACTTAATTGGTATAAATGAGATTTAAAAAAAATTTTCAAGGCATTGAAGAAAACCTGTGGCAACGCAGGCACCATGATTGAACTATTAATAACGTTATTGATTCTTTGGGACGTCCTTGCTGCAGCTACAACTGGCTTCTGAGATGCAACAAGTCTGATAAGCTCCAACTGCAGAAAAAGTCAAAAACTCACAAGATCAACATAATATAGCTACACAACTGGAAACTAAATAGCCATAAACTATAAATATGCATGGATTGCATCCTTCTGGTCAGACAACTTTCTAAATAAGAATATTCTGTCACCAAAATTATTACATAATTTAACAAGTAATTTTTTTTGTATGTTTGCACTCCCACCAGAGGAAGAATAAACATACAACTCTATTTAGGCAGTAAAAGAGACTGGTGCAGAACGACTTATATGATTCAAGCAGAAAAAAATGTTGCAGAATGACCTATATTATTCGGACAACGAACGCAAGGTACTAAAGGCCCTCTTCTCAGATATATTTTCAATGAGATGATGTTCAACCCTCATTTTACATGTCCTATATTTTAATTATACCCTTTTGGGATACAACTGTAGCAGGGAAGGTTAAAATACTTAAATGGTTGTGCAAATAAACAAAGGGCCTAGGTCACACTCTTCCTAGACAGCCGCACTCCACTGGTCTGTCTTCACTGAATTAATCCTCAGTCTGAAACCAATACTTCAACTGGATTACAACTGGTTCAGAAAAAACTGACATAACCATCCTAATTCTTGATGGACTCAGTCAAGCAAAAGACAGAACTTAGTCAACTAAAGTAAAAATGACGATTCTAATAATAATTGTGACTTCTAATCTTCTCTTGGCAACTTACCTGGGCTTTTATGATTTATGTTGTCATCTTATATTTATTTCTTCTATTTATTCATGAAAGTCTTTTATCTTTTTTTTGTCATTCATCTACCTGCTCTACATACACATGTTAGTTCCGCAGCATTTTTGGAGCCTCACATAACTCAGGTGATCACCTTTTTCATCACCTTTTGCTTCAGGTGATACAGAACCTGTCACATTAGATTTAAAACATTGCCTATAAAAATGCATACACTCAGAACTGAGAAAGACACAAGAGTTCTTGGTCGCCAAAACGAGGTAATGACAAGTGTAAATTTCTGTCAGTTGACAAAGTGAGAGCTTCTTTCAAAAATAATTTCGAACGAATGGGGGAAACAAAGAACCAACAAAACACACTAACAATATGGGCCACATCGTCAAGGAAAGAAAAAGGAATTTGTAAGAAGACATGGATCAGGTGCTGATTGTAGATTTTACAAAACAAGACCAGAAGCTTAAGTCAAGTTGCTCTAAAATTCCTTGAGTTCACAATTACAGAAACGCTGACGTATAAATGACAAACATAAATGACAAACGATACAGGGCCATAACAGTCTAAAACTAAAACAAATAAGGAAAAAAAATAGAAACATCAATTTGTCAACACCCCCAAAATAAATAAATAAATAAAATAATAAAATTTTAAAAACAGAAAAACAAAATACAACAGTAATAAGCTAATGGATAACATACATACTGTACAACATCAACATACAAACTATAATTAGGCAAAAAAAGGAGAAAAAGGAGATGAATGCGTACCAGTCTTGACTGGTATTGACTAAAGTCACTCTTTCCATCAAACTCATCACTCCACAATTTGACCGCCTCAGCTGATGGAGCGGGTCCAGGTACAGCATTCTTTTTGAGCATCCTCTGGAGAGAAACATCCAAAATAACAGCACATATGTCATCATTGATGAAAGCTGAAACACCATTTTGCTCCTCTGTTTGAGTTGAGGCAAAGGCCACATTGTTGTCCCCAACAGTTTGTGGAGAGCCAGCTGTTTAGATGCCAATTCCCTGATAACCACCTATGACCGATACAGTAAACATTCTACAAGGAGTAGCCACACCCCTCAATTAATAAAGTAATGTAATGGGTCTTCAAAGAATTTTTTTCTGCAAGATTTCGTACATACCAGCCAAAAAAGCAGAGATTGAAAATGCAACGCAAGCTTAAAATGTTGAAAATAACCAAGCATCTGAAAGAAAAACATAAATATTGAATTGAGGAACTGTTAGATTATATGCAATACAGCCTAAAAGAAAGCTGCAGGGACAAACACAAACTTCATAGTTTGCACATATTAAATTTCAAGAAAGTTGTAGATAAAAACCACGAACATCACATGTTTGCAGAGGAATATATATACAATAACTTAATTAGGAATCTTTATCTCCCATCAATAAACTAATAACTGGAACATGGAAAACAACAGTACTGGAAAATAAGCCTCAGTAACAGTGGTAAGAGGTTTCACAAATGGAACATCCTAAGTTTGATATTGTCTCCTATTAGTGTGTGTGTGTGTGTGTGTGTATGTAGCCGCACGACTGAACTAATAGGTTCTCCGAGTACTTATAAGATGAGCTTCCTTGTTCACTAGAGAGAAGCATGCAGTCAATAACATTCTTTGAATCTATCTGGGAAGACTCCCTAAATTTTAACTAAAGTACATGTCTTCCAGCCTCTAATCCCAGAAACTGTACTCACATCAAAAACGAGCGTTGGACATCAGGTACCATATATATAGCCGTAACTCACCGTTATGAAAGAAAAAGTACCTTTGGAAAACCTAAAGGTAACTCATGTCCTAATACACACACACACACATATATGATAATATGAATAAGTCCTCCATCTGCATTCTCTATAGGAAAGTTAAACTAGTGTGCATCTCATAAACTCTACTCCTATATCAATATTGTTTTCAACATTCCTCAACTCACTCCAAAATGCTGGTCCCTATTCCAAACCTACTCTGCAGAATGGCCAGTTTGTGGACCAACCTGCTCTTCCCCTTCTCCTACAGAGCACAAAATATAATAACAAAAGAAAAAGGAAATGACAGTGATTCTACAACCACAACCAACACTTATAGTGATTATCTTTTAAGAAAAACTAGTCTCATATACATTATTTGTATCATCTTATTATTTTTCAGTGGGAGTACATGAACTAGAGTTTAGTCCAACTCCAAAATTACTGTCCATGCATGCAGAGCTTTGATTTGGATATAATAAGAGAACTTTACGGCTATTCCAATTCCATTTGCTACATTCAGAACACTGTTCCATGGCTTCTGCCTGTTTACAAGATCATTAAAATATTAATCGAATCTTAAACAAATTTGTCAACTGAATTGAAATGTTTACAAATTTGTACATTAAACAGTTTATTTACACGGTTCTTACCAGCTGAAAATACTGAGAAATTATGGTTCCATCTCCAGAAATACATTGCATATTAGATGAACCTAAAGCCACCATACATTCGCATACACATTCCACAAATTCGAATTCATTTTCATCAATACCAACAGCAGGGGAGGTAGATTTACTTAAAAAATCTCTAGAAAAGGTCATAAAAATCTGAAAGATATTACTCATTGCAGAATCAAATTCTGAGGCAGTAGCATCAACTGGCCTTTTTCTGCATAAATTAGAGGCAAAGAAAATAAGGAAGCACTTCAGATAGATTTTGGATGTTAGATAATCAGAGAGAGAGGGTTACACATACCTCTGGGAAACAAGTTTGAAGAACTCACAAGCATGGAGGTGAAACTCTTGGAAAGAAAGTAAGAATCAACATCTGCTAGAAATGGCCAAAACTATTTATCAGCACCACAAGAATCTCAACATCATACTAAAGAAAATGCAATGATAACTTGACAATTTACTCATGAATCAGGCCATATTTGGCAAGACCAGAAACAGGAGCCCATTCAGCATAAACATTAACAGCATTTATGGCAGCTGTTACTGTAGCTGCATGTTATTTTGCAGTAATTTGTTGTTGCTTGCGATATTCACTAAAAGCTGCTCCAAAGTGCTTCTCAAGTAACTGAAAGCATGCAGAATAAACTTTAAGCAAATGACAATATGAAGTGTAATAGAAACAAAAACTAACAATGCTTACAACATGTTTTGGAGATAGATATCTTTCAGAGGATAACAATGGCAAAATCCCAGTCAAAGATTCAGTAAGACCGTGTAGCAATGCCCTACGACGATCACCTGCATCTACCCAAAATCAGCACAGAAAGCAAACCAGCATAGAAGCTTATGTAGTTTGGCTACATTAGAAAAGATCCATAGAGAGAGAAGGGGGAATATCCTGTAACAAACAAACTAACTAAACAGAAAGAGAACTTTGTGAACTGTGATATTTTTAAGAAGCCATCTCAGCATCATGACAACTAACTCAACCTGATCATAAAAAAAAGGGCAAAAATAGAAATGTTTTTGATAATAAGAGTTGAAAAGTTACGACAAACATTAAGTAACTAACAACTTTTAAGAGAACTATATCATACCTCTATAGGTCCTTTATTGGATAGAGAAATTAAAGAAGACGGCAACTCCTGCCATAGAATTACTCTCTCTCCAGATTACATGACTCATAAAAATAAAAGGAAGAAATAAATTCCATAACTATCCAAATAAACTGCAAGTATCAACAATAACTTAAGAGCAGAAAAACACCTCAGCAACAAGTGCAATTGGTTCTTCAGTGCCCATTCCTCCTGAGGGCTAATCATCTCTGATATTAAATTAATTGCCACATTAAAAAAAAAAATCTTTTCATTCTGTAAAACTAAACTCACCCCACCTGAATCGTACTAAATGTTGAAGCCACGAAATAGGTGATTATAAGTATAAATCAGTGGCAATTTGAATTTAGTTAGTCAACATTCAAATTGCTAAGTCAGAAATATCTTTTGTTGTTTACATTTCTGAACGGTTTATACAACAACACAATTGTCTAGAAATAACCTAGTGCATATAATGAATTTCTATGAAAATAATATTTTAACAGATATTTTTCATTGTAACTCAATAGAAAGAAAAGTTCAATATAAAACCTGCAACATTTTGAACCCACGTAGCCGAATCTCAAAAGACCAATCCTTGCGAACCAAATGAAGCGATATATTTGCTAAAACACGCATATCACCGCTTTATTATAGACAAAAATATATAAGATAAAGGATATAAATATGCAATATATGGCACTCATCACAACCCACACCTACCTTTTACTAGTTCTCGAGCAAAACCTAGACCTAAAAAGAAAAAGAAAAATCTTAACTCATTTTCATATGAAACACGAGTGCACTTAGCACGTGCAACAAACGGTTAAGCTCCTAAATTACCCTAGTGGACGAGTTATGTCTTGTGATGATTTGCAGTGAATATAACCATAAAATTCATGAAAAAGGGAGACTAAGGAATAAAGAAAATAAAAATAAGAATGACCAAAAATGAAAAACAAAAATTTTATACAAAAGAAAGAAAAAATATCTTTTTAGTATTTTCTGTAATTAATCTTACTAATCTACAAAATCAAGAACGCATTTAGATTATCAATTTTTCAAGAGAAACATCATATCAAATACACTTATCATTTTAATCAAAAACTTAAATCATATCTTTCAATACCACTAATAAATAATTTTTTAGCTCCTATACATCTACGTGCACGTGTGATGGTTTATTTCGGTTTTGGACTCAAACTCTAATTCTTGATTTATCTTTTCCTCCTTTTTCTTTCTCTTTTTTTCTTTTTTTACTTTTTTCTTTTATGAATATTTCACTTTTCATGCGAATATTCACGCTTAATTTACTCGGATCATACTCTATTCCTCAAAAATACCGTTCGTGTGAATCTTCACGCTTACTTAGGCGTAAATACCCAACTACTTAGTAATTCTTAAGAAATCTTCTTCTTTTATTTTTTTCATGTCACGTTTCATGCGAATATTCACGCTTACTTAGGCGCAAATACTCGATTACTCGGATCATACTCTATTTCTTAAAAATATCGTTCGTATGAATCTTCAAGCTTATTTAGGTGCAAATACCAAACCACTTAGTAATTCTTAAGAAATTTTCTTCTTTTCTTTTTTTTTTTTCTTTTTGTGAATATTTCACCTTTCTTGCGAATATTCACGCGTGCTTATGCACAAATACCCGATTACTCAGATCATACTCTACTTCTTAAAAATACCGTTCGTGTGAATCTTCATACTTACTTAGGCGCAAATACCCAACTACTTAGTAATTCTTAAGAAATTTTCTTTTTTTTCTTTTTGTGAATATTTCACCTTTCATGCTAATATTCACGCTTGCTTAGACGCAAATACCCCATTACTCAGATCATATTCTATTTCTTAAAGATACTATTCGTGTGAATCTTCATGCTTACTTAGGCACAAATACGCAACTACTTAGTAGTCTTTAAAAAATTTATTTATTTATAAAGGATTATTGCCTTAATACCAGTCTCACCGTTTTATTCTTTTTCTTCTTTTTTTTTTTTTTTGCTTTTTAAGAGGGAAAACACTACCCAATCATTATGGCTTTTATCCTTAACCTAGTAAACCATTGTGAAGTGAAAAATAAATGTATAATTACCCCAAAATTATTATTAGTGGTATTTATTTTTCAGATTTTAATTTTTTCACAAAATTCTAAGTGTATTATCTAATCTACTTTCTTAACAAATCTCAAATATAATTTATTCTATCATTTGTAATTAGCTTGATCTCATGTCGAAAATATTTTTTCAAACTTTTTTTCCAAAAATACCCTACATACTAGCCCAAGTGTAAAATAAATAAACCCAAAAATCCTTCATGAATATATATGCACGGTTTCATATATATGCACAGTTTCATACACATTTTGTCTGAAAATATATATACAGAGAATTTATATACGGTCACCGTGCAGAAACCGCATATATATGCACAGTTTCATACACACTGGTAATGTATATACCTGTGTGTGCATGAGAGGGAAGAAGCAAGCATCTTTTTTGGAACTTATTTATTTCTTTGCTATTACTCTTTACATTTTCTCATTCTCTCTCTCTGTATATCTATTCTCTATAGATAAAAAGCGGTGATATGTGTATTTTAGCAAACATATCGCTTCATCTTGTTCGCAAGAATTGGTCCTATGAGATTCGGCTACATGGATTCAAAATGTTACAAGTTTTATACTGAACTTTTCTTTCTATTGAGTTACAATGAAAAATATATGTTGAAATATTATTTTCATATAAATCCATCATATGCACTAGGTTATTTCTAGATGATTGTGTTGCTACAAAAACCGTTCAGAAAAGTAAATGCAAAGGATATTTGTTTTCATATATCCTGAGCTGAGCTTGCTTTTGTTTGTGTTTTTAATTTGTACTTGATAATGGTATTTGATTCTTGGGAATGTTGAGTAACCAAACTCAAAATACTTCTAATTTTATGCTTATAATCACCTATTTCGTGACTTTAGTACGATTCAGATGGGATGAGTTTAGCTTTATGGAATGAAGAGATTTTGCTAATGTGGCAGTTAATTTAATACCAGAGATGATCAGCCCTCAGGAGGAATGGGCACTGAAGAGCCAAACAGCTGCACTTGTTGTTGAGGTATTTTTCTGCTAGTGAGTCATTGTTGATATTTGAAGTTTACTTGGATAATTATCGAATTTATTTCTTCCTTTTCTTTTTACGTGTCAATTAATCAGGAGAGGAGTAATTCTATGGCAGAATCTGTTGCCTTCTTTAGTTTCTCTATCCAATAAACGACCCATAGAGAAATGATATTATTCTCTTAAAAGCAGTTAATTACTTAATGTTCGTCATGGCTTTTCAACTTTTGTTGTCGAAAACATTTCTATTTTTTCTCCTTCTTTTATTACCAGGCTGAATTAGTTGCCATAATAATGAGATAACTTCCTGAAGATATCACAGTTCACAAATATCTCTTTCTGTTTAGTTTGTTTGTTACAGGATATTCTCTCTTCTCTTTCTCTGTGGATCTTTTCTAATATAGCCAAACTACAAAAACTTCTGTGCTGATTTGCCTTTTGTATTTATGTATGTATGCATATACATGCGCGTGTGTGTATACATACATGCGTATGTACATAGTACATACATACATTCATACATACACACACACGTGAATATATGTGTATATATACATATATATATACACACACGGATATCTACATGCATAAATATTCATCAGATGTATATTTATATAAGCAATCGCCGTTCAAGGAAATCCATTTGGTGTCAATGAATTGATTAGACTACTTGGTGAAGATTTAGCATTTATCACATTTCTTTTCTCCTAATTAACTTCCAATTTTCCTTCCAAATAAAGGAGTTGGACCTAGTAGTTAGCTAGAAAGCAATGAAGCAAACTAATCGCAAGCAAAATCGGTAACAATATTGGGATAAGCCGATGATATGTCATATTGAAATTGTCAATATCGTCTTCGGCCGATGGTATGTCATATCGAAAATGGAAATATTAGATACATCATATCAGCAAAACCAGTTTGATTTTATTGGGTCTATATCATATTGGATACCTCAAAATACGAGATAAAAATTGTAGTACATATCTATATCAGATATTTGAAACCTTAATCACAAGCGATTTATATTATTTTGATTATTACATGCTTAATACAAGACACAGAAGTAAAGCATTTGGGTATTAAATATATACTTATTTAGCTATAAAAAGTGAAAACATTAAACTCTTAGTATGAATAAAACTACAAGCACATAGACGCTTAATAACAAAATGGATAATCTGTAGTTTAGACATTGAAATGTAGCTAATAAAATTCTAAATATTTATGATGTATTACTACTCAATCAAATTCGCTGGTTCCTAATGATAGCATCTTACTCGTGAGTTGGTACAGATCTAACACACTTAATACTTTGGTATAACCAGTGTTCTAAATATCGGATACTGGTCCCATACCGGTCAACCAAATTACATATCGGATACCGGATACTGGGCGGGATATCGCGATATGACCCTAAATACCGAAGTATCATATCGGTGTCAAACCGGTTAAAGAATAATCATATAATTGACTATATAGAACATATTAAAACACATAAAATAAGTTTATAGTACTTACATTGGTTTATTTGCATTCAACTTACGAATTTGCAGATACCATTTAGAACGTTTGCATATGCACAAAGTAACATATAATCATATAAAGTTTAGTAATCCAATAATCCAGTCCAGTAATTCTTGTATGTATAATGCTATGATGTAAGCATATGAAAGTTTATCTAACATAATCTATTTCTTCCTTTACTAATACAAATTTTATCGACCATAAAACTCAAACACACAAATGTAGTGAACTCAAGTCACTGATTTACACTGAATCAGTGATTCGATTCACTGATTCAGTGTGAATCAGTGATTCGAATTCACTGTAGTCACTGGCCGAAGCCCTAGGCCCCTAGGCATCATCAAAAATTCCAAACTGAAAATTCCTTCATTCATTCATAATTTAAAAAATCAAACACACTAATTACAATCACAAACTAAAATTTAAAAGAAAATTAGACTAACATTTAAACTAAAATTTAAAGAAAAATTACAATCATAAACATATGACTTACCAAAATTGAAGGTCGACAATGCTAGAAGACATGCAAGAGGAAGAGGGAGAGGTTGGATCGCCGACGATGAAAGCAGGGAGATACCGGCCGGTATTTCACATACCGAATACCGGCCAATATATCGCCACGTGGCCGATATATCGGCGTGTACCGGTCAAAAACGTTACGCGATAAAAAAAACCACATATCAATATCGTTTCTTTGTAAAAAGCGAGATATCGGCCGGTACACGGGCCGATATTTAGAACAATGGGTATAACTATAAAGTCGTAGAAGAAAGTGCATTTATGCATAAAGATATGGTCCATCAAGCTATAGACTTAGACAAAGATGATTTCACAGGAAGATCTCATACTGAAATCATACATTTGCTCCTTTCAACGTTTCCATACAAAGCTTAAACCAAAAAAAGAGACCATGCAAACATTATAAAACTACTCAGTCATGAGTCAATCTACAAAACTGTAAACTTAAAGGATAGCCAAGTCTAACCTCTACTTATGATATAAATTTAAGCTACAAATCAAATTTTTGAGTTATGTTGTTTGGGGTTTCTTTATGATAAGACAGGAACTTGTTATCATTGACTTACTACAACCCTCCTATTTTTAATACAAATTCTTCTGATTTTTATGATTTTTATCACTAATTATCAACGTGATTGATTTAGCGTCATTCTCTTTTGGTTCATATATCCTATCCCAAATACTTGGGATAAAAGGTTTAGTTGTTATTGTTGTTGTAATTATAAAATAGTAGAGATATACCCCTAATAAAAAGAGAGCTGCTAGATGCGCTCCATACTTTTCCTAGTGAGCCCCAATTTCTTAGTGAGTCCAAGAGAATTTGAAAACTTAACCATTTTTTCTTAGTGAACCCCATTTTTTTTTTCCAATTTTGCATATATATATAACTACCAATGCAACCTGTGAGTGGGAAAATGGGGCTCACTAAGAAAAATAAGTTGGGGCTCACTAGGAGATTAGGTCTTAGTGAAACTGCCTGCTCTCTCTCTTCTTCTTCCGTTCCGGCTTCCTCCTCTTCTTTCAACTTCCTCCACCCAGATCTGCCCACTGTCTCTAGTCCCGCTCTCCGCCGCAAAGAGCAGCCCACCAAGAAGATGTCGCTGCCGCATCTTGTGCTGCCTATCCTCCGTCTTCCTTCTCGGATTCATCCTCAGATCCCTCGTGTTCGGTGTCTCCGTCAGCCGCAACCCTGTCCCCCTGTCTCGTGTTGGAGTTGGCTCTTAATTCTAGAAGATGGTCGGATTGTTTCGTAGCGGAGGGGACCCGGTAGGGCTCCCGAAGTGAAGAAACAATCAGCCTTGCGGGATATCACGTATAGGTTGCAGGGTGCAGGGGTGTAGCCCCGCGGTATAGTACATGGGTAATATTATAATTTTGTCCATACATCATTAGGGTATATATATATATATATATATATATATATATATATATATATATATATATATATATATATATATATATATATATATATATATATATATATATATATATATATATATATATATGTATGTATGTATGTGTGTATATGTATTGTTACCCTATTTTCATACAGTAGACAATGCTGATAAGGAGATTAATATTCAGAGAGCAGATAGTTCTGGTTCATAAGAGAAGCAACATCACAGTATAGCCACAGATAGACCACGCCGCACTATCAGGTCACCGATGAGGTATGGATTTGAGGATTCAGTTTCTTATGTACTCATTACCAGCAATAGCGATCCTATATCTTTTCAGGATGCAGTTGGTAGTCAGGAGAAAAGTAAATGGATGGAGGTTATGATGGAAGAAATTGAGTCATTGCATAAGAATGATACTTGGGGTTTAGTGGAGCTTTTAGAGGGGAAAAGACCGATAGCGTGTAAGTGGAATAAGTAACGTCAGAGAAAGAAGGGGAAAAATGCAAGGCTCGGTTGGTAGCTCAGGGTTACTCACAGAGGAAGAGAATTGATTATGATGAGATTTTCTCTCCAGTTGTCAGATACACTTCCATCAAGATTGTATTGGCAATGGTGGCCAGTTTTGATATGGAGTTAGAGCAATTGGATGTAAAGACTCCTTTCCTTCATAGTGATTTGGAGGAACAGATTTATAGGAAGCAGCTAGAAGGGTTCTTGGAACCAGAAACATAGAACCTTGTGTGTAAACTGAATAAGTCATTGTATGGACTAAAGCAGTCTCCCCGGCAATGGTACAAGAAATTCGACTCCTATATGATTCAGATTGGTTACAATTGCTGTGAGTATGATTGTTGTGTTTACTACAGAACTCTTGATAATGATTCTATATTTTCTTGATATTGTATGTGGATGACATGCTCATTGCTTCTAAGAGCACGAATGAGGTGGACAGATTGAAATCTTTGTTGAGCAGTAAGTTTGATATGAAAGACTTGAGATCGACTAAAAAGATTCTTGGCATGAAGATCAACAGATATCGAAAGGCCAAAAAATTATGGGTATCTCAGAAAAACTATCTAAAGAAAGTGTTGGAGAGATTCAACATGTCAGATGCAAAACTAGTGAGTACACAATTGGTAAATCACTTTAGATTGTCTACTAATCAGTGCTCAAAGACTGAAAAAGAAATTGCAGAGATGTCAAAGGTGCCTTATGCTAGTGCAGTAGGTGTTTGATTTATGCAATGGTGTATACCAGATCAGATTTAGCACAAACAGTCAGTGTGGTGCGCAAATACATAACAAATCCTGGCAAAGAATATTGGAAAGCTGTGAAGTGGATTTTTAAGTACTTGAGAGGTACAATGGAGTAAGGGATCATATTTGAGAGGCAGCATGATGATGGTTCAGTTCAGAGATATGTAGATGTAGATTATACAGGTGACTTGGATGATAGGAGGTCCTATATAGATTATGTTTTCACACTCGTAGGGGGGCCCATATGTTAGAGATCATTAGTGCAGTCACTTGTGGCATTATCCACAACTGAAACAGAGTACATGGCGGCAACGGAGGTAGCCATGGAAGCATTGTGGTTGAGAAGGATTGTCAGGGAGCTTGGGATTAAGCAAAATAGTGTAAAGATGTATTGTGATAGTCAGAGTGCCATTTTCTTAGCAAAGAACCAGATTTATCTTGCAAGAACCAAGTATATTGATGTTAGATTTCAAAAAAATAAGGGAATTGATTATTTCAGGAGAACTGGTGTTTGAAAAGGTGCATACATCAGAGAATGCAGCAGACAGTTGACAAAACCAGCCACAAGGGACAAGTTCAAGCATTGCGTGGACTTGATTAATGTCTCCAGGTGCTAGAAAGGAGGCATTCCTCAATCTATGTTATTTTTGAGGTGGAGCTCAAGGTATCTTTCTCCTAAGAGGCAGATTAATCACCAAGGTGGAGATTATTAGAGTTGGCTCTTAATCCTAGAAGAGGACCAGGTTGTTTCGTAACAGAGGAGCCCGGTAGGGCACCCGAAGTGGTGAAACAATCGGCCTTGTGGGCGGTCACGTATAGGTTGGGGGTGTAGCCCCTAGGTACGGTACATGGATAATATTGTAATTCTATCCGTACATCATTAGGATTTATATGTGTTTGTGTGTAACCCTATTTTTCATGTAGTGGAAATTGAGCCGCCACCTCGTGGATGCAGGCACATTGCCGAACCATATAAAATTTTTGTATGGATTTCTCTCTTTCTCTTCTCTATTATTTTCTGTCTGCGCACAAATCTCAACATCTCGCCATCTACGACCTCCCCATCATCGTCCACCACAACGCGACTCTCGATTCCAAGTTCAACATGACTGTATTCGTATTCACTCCCGAGATGTACCTCACCTTCGATGGCGAGAACTACACCGTGTTGTAGTGGGCTCGCCTTTAGCGGAGGGGGACGTCGGGTCGTCCCCATCGAGCAGCGGCGAAGCAAGGTGATCGATGGTCGTGCATGCAATTGGGGTGTTCGAGTTCGAGATTGATGGTGCGGGATCGCAATGGGCTGAAGTTTAGGTATTGATGTGTGCTAAGGATGAGAGATGGCAATCGTGTCGTTTGAGTTGGAGATGATGGAGTGGTCATGGATTCGGTGGTTGTGCACGCAATTGGGGCGTGCATTTTGTATTGATTATCGATGGATGTCTTTTTTCTTTAGATTCTTTTATAACCATAGGTGAGCTTTTGATTAATTTGTTTGATTAACTATTTTTTTCCTTGAGGGAAAAAAATAGTTACTAGATGAAATAAATTTGAATTGTACAGAATCCATTAATATGTTTTTTTTTGAAGTCAAGATGGCAAGTAAAAATCATTTGTATTCTATTAATTAGTGATAAAAAGAATATATTATAAAGTAAAGTATTTTAAAGCTCATTATAAGAATTTTTCATTTTGTTTCTGATAATCAGAAGAAAAATATTAAGTTCTCTCCTATCTGCTTTTTTTATTTAGAAAAAAAAGATCATAACATATTAATCCATGTTCTATAATTGAACTTTGTTGACAAGAATCGACGAGTCAGCATTCTATTTGGTCTTATGAATATTTTTTATGGTTATGCATATAGCATGTGTCTTGCATCAAATTGAAGTAGGATCTAAATTAAGTTAACTAATGACTTTGGTTTAAAAGAGGTCGGTCGGGGGTGTAAACCTGGCCCATAATTGTTCTGGACGGGCTGGCAATCCCGTCTAGAGTGCGATTAGGCCGGGCTATACTCCTCGACTGCCTCATGTTGCACTTTAGTGCAGCCCTGTTGGTCGAGGTGTACATCCAAGTATGGGGTTTAACTGGGCAGTGTGCACACCCAGCCTGGCTTCTTTTTAGACGGGGTTGCACTTCCAGCCAGAGAATAAAAAGTAGTTAAAAATGGTTTGATCTTACAAAAGTTAACAAGTAATTGTTATATAAAAAACGACATATGATAAAATGTCTTGAAAGTTATAAAAGCATTTATATTACATTAGTTGCACTTCTGTATAGTGTGCACACTTTGTACTCCCCTTGAAATTATCATCTTTAGTTGTTTTCTTGAATCTTGGCATCCAACCACGTTCACAACTAAAAAGAACTGACCCCGCCTACTGCATCCATCACTTTTTGATTTTGCAATCATAATCACAAATCCAAGTTTCTAACCTATATCTCCAACCCACTATTATAGTTCATCTTGACTTCCAAATTTGAACATTTAATTCATCAATTAAAATCTCAAAAATAGTAAATCAAGCTTCAGATACAAAAACTTAATCTCTTATAGATACCTGAAAAGTACTGAAATATAAATGTTTGCTCAAAAATTAAACATTTCCTTCCATTATAAATTTCTTTGATTACAACGAGAGAATTGAGATTACAAAAATTTGAGGAATGACAAGAATGAGAATATTGATTGATTCCCTTTTTGATGGGGGTTCGGGTGGCGGTGGAGCCTCGCTAATACACTCTGTTGACCGTCTGACTAGGAAGAAGAGGATCTGTTTCTTTCCGGGAACTCCTGAAGAAAAGTCGCTTTGAATATTTCTGAACTCTCTCAACTCTGCCAAAAGTCCTTTCTCTGGAATCAACTCTTGTCTTTTATAGATCGAGGAAGCTCGAAATCCGGCTCCAATTCTCCTTGAAAAACCGGATCACAGGATCTCAGCGGAGTAGACAAATGGGAACAGACGGGTTACAACCGCGGTTGGCATCTGTGGGATCGCTCCCGCGGGTTTGGCTCACCTGCGGGATCGCTCCCACGGGTGCCTCCTGCGGGAGAGCTCCCGCGGGTGGCAACCTGCGGGAGTTCTCCCGCGGGAGGTCTCCTGTGGGTGATATCCGCAGTGATTATTTTTTAGTATCTACATAACCCCCTCCAAAGTTTTTGAAATTTCGTAATTTATTTGTAATGAATTTTGAAATACTTTGGACTCTTTCTTTTTATCTAGAATTACCTGGATATCCGAATTTTAATTTGGATAGGAATAAGGATTGGAATAGAAAAAAGAATTTAAATAAATACCCAAATCCTATTTGGATTCTGATAAATATTTTAACCAACCTTTAACTTTGGTCAATCATGAATTATGATTCCTTTTCATATTTGAACTCCAGGTATTTCATTATAAATACTCATAGATATCCACCCCTCCACCCCTTCTTCTCATACTCGGAAAATCTCTTGTTCTCATATTCAGAGAGATTATTTTCTTCTTACTCAATCTAATGGCATTCTCAAGCATTTCGCACCCGCAATATTTAAATTCTGAGGATCGACATGCGGACGTCACCGCTGGTGTTGATCTCTCCTTCCTCATATCAGGTAACAAACGGTCATCCGTTTATTTTAAAATCGCTTTTGCGATCAATACGAAAGAGATTTCGTTCTTAATTTAAACATGAATTCGCAAAAGGCGCTATACTGTCATCACAATAATAGAGGTTACGCAGTAGTTACGCGCAGGTGCCATCCGCGGTGTCCACTCGCAGGTGGCACCCCACGGGTGTTCACCCACAGGTGGCACCCTGTGGTGTCCACCCGCAAGTGCGCGGGTGTCCACTCGCGGGTGGCACCCCGCGGTGTCCACCGCGGGTGGCACCCCGGGTGTCCACTCCATTTTTTTTTTTTTTTGAAGATTTGGACTTAAACTTTACTTTCTCTTCTATAGTTACCTACTCAACAGATCCTTTATCCAAGAATCATTACTTTGGATTTTGGGGCAACTCGAATAACCAATCTCACTTTGGATTTGACGGTCACATCCCTTTAGTGGAGGAACGGAGTAGTGCGGATCAACAGCAGAAAATTATTAACTGCAATCCAGTCACGGCTCGTGAGTTGATCACTGATTCCGTCTTTGAGGGCGCAAATAGGCAGATTTTGAAGAAGCCGCAATTTGTTTTTGGGGATGTTATCAACCAACCAGACGAAGACTTATGGGACACCACTAAGTGGTTGAATAATGCTGGAGGTCGATACATGTTTATCCCAGACTTGGAGCGTAGCTATTCTTTATCATATCTGCAGTGGATTTCGTATCCACGTGCGATGTCTCGGTCAATCACCCGTAGTCATCATGGTGTTGCGACAGGAAGATATAGCAAAAATGGCCCATTTGTAGACTGCCCAGCAAAACATGTTACAAGTCTATTGCCTGGTAGACTCAGCAAAGACCTACCTGTTGGAGAGCATCCGAAGCAAGCACAGACGTTCATTAATCAATTTGTGGATGCTAATGGTCAATTCCCAGCTCATGATTTTCGCACTCCTGGATTCGTCCACTCCACTCTACGATCATGGTGGTTTCGGATGACCCACTTCATTCTAGCGAATTTCAAAACACGTCTAGAGAGACTTGGCCTCTACCGCGCGGTGCGGAATGTACAGTTTGGTCTTCCACATAGCTCCCCTCACTTCTTTTATACACTGGAGATGTATAATCTGGAGACCAGTACCTTCTTCACCCCTGTTGGAGAATTGGAATTCGCACTTCATGAGATGCATGCGATTTCAGCACTATCTATAGGCGAAACTCCTTACGAGGAGTATGTTCCGAAGGAACTACTCCGTCTTAAGGCTATTCCCAATGCATACTCAACTTACTAGGAGCTGATGTGTCACTATAATATTTGCGCCGATATCTCTAAGACACGAAATCAAGGGGCGCGCCAGGCCCGAAATCAAGGGGTGCGACATAAGGTATGGGCAGAGTATCTATTCTAAAATTTGGAAGAAAATGAGCGCAATATCCAAATACGGGCTTCTTGCGATATGAATACTATCAATGAAAGGGCTGGTGCCTACTTCGCAGCCACATATACAGCAGAATCTGATGAAGATGGGTTTAAAGCTCAGACTGTTTTAAAAAGTTACCACTACCAGGCAGCTTCCCCTATATCGGACAATACTATTTTTGCTGGATATCTCATGTTGTGGTTGAAGCGCTGTGTAGTGCCAACCTTATGTCGCGAAACTGTCACCATTGAAGTCATTTACCCTGCAGTCTTACTAGCGTTCGGCCAACCTCTTGGATTATTGTCCGCTATGGTTTGTAGTCTGCAACGTGGCTTGAGAGATATAATTACATAATTTTGTAAAATCCAGCAGATGGAAGATAGGGATGATAACAATATCTTCAAAATGCCTAATCCTTGTATTGACCTGCCATTCACTTATCTGATGACTTGGTTCATGTTGCACTATCCCGAACTAATGACTCCCCCTTCAGGACTCATTGATCATGCCACTCCTCATGTGCAGTGCTTCGAGAATTACTCCTGAAATGAAAGGTACATGGCTATGATCTGATAAACCCTTGGGCGACACCAAAATTATCATATTTACCGCTATTTTTCAAAGTTTCTCGGAGGAGGTTATAGCAGCCAGCTTGAAGATAGTCCTGGTAATGATGGCTATACAACCTTGCTATCGGGTTGCTTCTAGTGGCTTATCAATATCCGACTAGATCATTTGATTTTTCGACAAGGTCGAATTTGTTTCATGGAGCCCTATACGCCAAGTCGTTTCGCGCGTCAGTTCGGGTATGATCAGCTATATATTGGTAACCCAAACTCTTATCTTCGTCGTGATGGAAATCTTTTTGAGGGTGCGCGAGAATGGTATCAATTTGCGGCGGGAGGTACAAAAGCATCATTTACTCTTCCAAGCCAATCACCATCTCTTTTTGCATCAATGGGATTCTGCAGTTGGTACCATCTTGCAGATATTATCCTTGGTGACTATCAGGTGAATCACTCTTTTTTAAAGAACATCGAGGCATCATATAGGTCCTCGAAAAAGGGCCAGACATGTGAATTCCAGTCCATAAGCACCCCCTTAGTTCTGATAATAACGATGGGGATGGGCAAGATGATACTTCTACTCCAGTCTCTCCTCTTGGAGGCAAATCCGCGCCGAAGCGTTCAAACCCTAAAGGGGTCAGGGTCCCACAAAAGAAGAGCAAGAAATTTCAAGCTCGTGTTGACAATTCGGTCTTTGGATGAACTGGGAGTCGTTCAGATCCGCTCACCGCAAGTCATTCAGGTCCGCTGACCACAGCTTCTATAGCCTCACCAATCATCCCGTCTAGAAATGACTTTCCTGTTATCACTTTGGTGTTTGGGGCAGGAGAATTTTCGTCTACCACAACTTCTCCGGTCTTTTCTAATGTAACACCATCAATGACTTCGTCTAACAAGACTGTTAGGATGTATGGCTTTGCAGCTTTTTCTACACTTAAGACACCTGATACTGCAAGTCCAATCCCTAAAATTGCAAGTTTTGACAGGGGCGGACCAATCATCAGGGATAAGGAGTCATAGAGCCGACGGGTACTGCATTAGGAGATACTGCACTAGATGACTTTCCATCATCTCCCAGTGAAACCCCTTTGCCTAGCCCAACACCAGGACTTGTCCCATACGGTAAGCATTTCTCTTTAAGGATTTGATTTTACTCCTTTTCCATCCCCCATTTTTTTAGTACATATTCGTTTGTATTTCAGGTGGTGGAGATCCAATGACTCACACCTCCCCGACTGCTAAATCAGATTCTTTGAAACTGGTGGATTATTCTGGTGCAAGTTGGGCAATTTGTGACTTTGATGGTCTAGGCTCTGATGGAGAGTTCGACAGTGATTACTTTTCTCAACCAAACATGGATAAAATCTCCCACTTACCCCCAGAGGTTTTAGAAGCGGATAAACCTAAGGGATCTAGTTCTGCTCCCATAACCGCCAATGATGCAACTCTTCCAGTAGGTATTTGCACACTTTCTTCATATTGCAATTTTTTTTTTTGATGATAATACCTGACCGTTCTATTTATGTCAGATGCAGGTGATATTAATGCATCTTTAATATCCTCTTGGAGACTTTAGTAGAGCCTGTAAGCACAGAAAACTTTTCTTCGCCAACACGCATGGTTTCACCACGTTCCATTGCAATGGGGTTGACGTTTGGCGCAGCGGCCATGCCGCTAGCGTCAGCGGTCTCGACAACAGAGGTAATGACAACTCCAGCAAGAGTTGTGACTAATTTGGATGTGGCAGCTATTCCATCATCAGAATCACATATGGCATCAGTACCTTCTCTGTCATTCCAGCATCCATACATCCTTCTCCTGCAGCTTCAATAAGTTCAAAACAGAATTTGGTTTCCAGCTTTAGTGAAAGAATTATTAATCGCAACGTCGAACTCTTCCTCGAACTCTTTCATGGATGCATTGAGGAGATCCTCAACGGAGAGGATTCTCTAGAGAGGGTCCATCCTCTCATGGTGAGTCACTTAGACCATATCACCAGGATTGGAGGACCGCAGCGGGCAGCTCCTTATAGGGCTCGATGGGACGAGCTGGAAGTCCAATTGTCATTGCTCAACAGTCTGCACCAGGCTGACCTTGCCGAGATGACAAACCAAGAAGTGGCTCGCTTATGAGCCCAAAACTTGGCTTTCCATGCCGAACTGCAGCGGAATGTAGAGCATCAGACCCAATTAGTTGCGGGACTCCAAGGTTCTTCAGAGAAGTTAACTTGGGACTTGGCCCAGATTGAGAATAATATCGAATACCGCCGTAACTCAATAAGCCGCGAGCGGGAGATCATTGCTAAAGCTCAAACTTCGATTGCCAATCTTGAACTTGAAATTTGAACTTTTTCTGACAAAGCATCCAAGATCTCACAGCAAAAGGAACAAACCGAGCATGATATCATCGTCGGCACCAGGGAGTTGGAAGAATTCAACATTCAGGCTGCACAACAACCTCCCATGAATGAAATGGATTTGCAGAGGAGAGCTTTAGAAACAACAAGGGAGAACTTTCACCATAGGCTGCAAGAGGTACAAGATGCTTTAAAGGCTTTGTCTCAGAAGTAATTATTATTACTTATTGGTTATTTGTAATAATACAGAAAAAGACTTTGCTATGTGTTGTTGTATCATTATTATTATTATCTCTTTAATAAAAAATTACGATCATTTATCTACTTATTCTTATTTTATTACATATGTATACATATATGTATTTTATACACTTCATGGATAGTGACCCAAACTATTCAGAGGTCTAGGACGTGATAATAAGAGTTTTCACATGAATTTAATCCTAATTGTCCAGCGGCATATAGTGCAACCTATTAGGATTTACGAACGATAGGCAGATGTATGATGTTAACGTACCTATTGATGACAAGCAGAGTTATAATATTAACGTGCTTATAGGATACAAGCAGAGGTATAATGATGTTAACGTGGTTATAGGATACAAGCAAATGTATAATGATGTTAACGTGTTTATAGGATTCTAACCGTTCAGTGACATCGAGTATAACGGATTAGGGAGAAACAGAGGTATTATTAAATATGTCTCGAAGCTCAACCTATTCAGAGGATCCGGTCGTGATAGGAATGAGCTGACTAAACAGAGGTGATTGTTAATGTGTCTGGTCTCAAAATCTGACTATCAGAGGTAACTGTTAACTTGATAGGAAAAATGATTGTCGTTAGAGGTGACTTTTAACTTAACGATATTAAAAAACAGGTTCATCAGAGGTTGTAATATTGGACTTGATGAAGTGTGAGTTTTGTCTTTTTGTCAAAGGTAGAATCTTAATTTGATAATGAATCGATCTGATTAAGGTTTTTAGCAAATCCTCAGCTATCAACGGATTTGATTAGTCTTTACCAACTACCGTTTGAGTTGGGCTAGCTATACTATTCCCCTCAGTATGATGAGTTATCGAAAGTTTTGTTTGGTTTAGATGTCAAACGCTCGTTCTTCCCTTTGCCTTAGCAGCTTTGGGCAATGATATATCCTTATATTCAGATAAGGATATTATCGCACCAGATTTATCGTAGGATTTTTAGCAAATCCCCAGTTATCATCAGTTTTAATTTGCCTTTACCAAATACCGTTTGAGTTGGACTAGCCATGCTATTTTCCTCAGCATGATGAGTTATTGAAAGTTTTGTTTGGACTTAGATGCCAAACGTTCCTTCTTCCCTTTGCCTTAGCAGCTTTGGGCAATTCATGCTTTTACTCCCAGCATGATGGGTTTGCAAGAATTTTGTTCTCTTCCCATTATCTTGATGGTATCGGGCAATTCATGCTCTTACCCCTAGCATGATGGGGTTGGCAAGGATTTCGTTTGGACTTACATGTCAAACGTTTCCTCTATCCTTAGTCATAGAGACGTAGGATCCATTTTCATTTCAAACCACAAGTTAGGGGGTGGAACTTTGTGTTAGCAGTGAATGAACATTTCTTCTTTTACTATAATGAAAGAGAGGTCAGATGAATTTATTTATTTAAAAATAATATTTTTTCAGGAATTTTTCATTAATTGGCATCATTATCCGATCACCATGTTGATTAATCAACCGGTATGCTCCATTTAAGTAGACCGTCTCTACTACAAATGGGCCCTCACATTTTAGCTAAAATTTGCCTAGTCTTGTGCTTCAGAATCATAGGACGCCTGACCGCTAAGACCAAATCACCCACTTTGAAAATTCGTTCCTTCACTTTCTTGTTGAAGGCTCGGGATATTCATGCTTGATAAAACTCTATTTGTTGTTGAGCCTTTAAGCGCTTCTCATCCAACGCTTCTAATTCCCAAAGTCGTTGGCTATGTTTTTCCTCAGTGGTCATTCTTATAGCTAATGCCACCCGAAGAGAAGGAATTTGAATTTCCAGAGGTAGTACGGCTTCGCAACCATACACCAAAGAAAATGGTGTACTCTTTGTTGGTGTCCTAACCGTTGTGCGATAAGCCCATAAACAAGCTCCTAATTTCTCGTCCCAATCACGCTGACTTGTAGTGACGAATTTCTGCAAAAGTTTCACAATGGTCTTATTGAACACTTCAGCTTGACCATTCGCAGCAGGGTTTTATGGAGACGAAAATATTTTCTATATTTTGAACTTATCACAGAATTTAGTATAGGCTTTGCTAGTGAATTGAGGGTCATTGTCTCTGATGATCCATCTAGGAACACCAAAGAGATAGATGATGTGGTGTTTGATAAAGTTAACCACATCGTTTATTTTTACTTCTCTCAAAGGGATAGCTTCTGCCCATTTTGAAAAATAATCGGTTATAACTAGTATAAACCGATGTCCACGAGAAGATGGTGGAGTGATGGGACCAATGATATCCATTCCCCATGTCTCGAATAGCCACGTAATCGTGGTTGGATGTAGGTACTCTGCGGCCTGGTGTATGAAGTTTGCATGCACCTGACACGCATGACATTTCTTCGCATATGCCATGGCATCTTACATTATTGTTGGCCAATAGTAACCCATTCTTTTTATTCGGTCTCCTAATTTAGGTCCCGGCTGGTGTGCACCACAGGCTGCGTCATGTGCTTCTTTAAGCACTTCTTGTACTTCTTATTGTGATAATCACCAAAGTAAAACTCCACCTGGCATTTTCCGATACAAGGTACTAAGCTCAGGATTATAATAGAATTTTTCTGTCTCTTTCTTCACTTTGGCGGCTTCTTTAGGATCTTCGGTAATATACCGTAAAGCGCAAAGTCAACAAACATGAACTGCCAATCTCTGGGCTCGAAGTTCATCCCTGACACATGAACTTCATTCGCCTCGAGTATTTCCTCAGGGCAAAGAAGCTCGCGGCTTCCAACCTCAATATTTTTGCTCAACTTAGCAGGAAGTGCTAATGTAGCCGCGAGGGAAGCCAAAGTATCAGCGTATGCGTTCTCGTGTCGTGGTACGTAGTCAATATAAAACTCTTTGAATGAGTTGGCAAGTTTGATTGTCGCCTTATGGTAAGGTACGAGATGCTCATGTTTAACTCGTATTCTCCTCTTACTTGATTCACTATGAGTTTGGAATCCCCATAGGCCTCTAAACGCCGGACTCCCAGCTGTTGGGCAATTCGCAGTCCCATTAATAATGCACTATACTCAGACACATTATTAGAACAGGGCTGAGTTAGTGAGTATCCTCGAGGAATTCATGATTCTGCGGGGATATTAAAACCACCCCTACTCCAGCAGAGTTCCTTCTAGCCGCTCCATCAAACAATAGCCACCAAGCTAGTTCTTTAGAGACCATGTGGGCTTCTGCCATCTCATCTGGAATAACCTCGTAAAGTTTAGAGGATTCCGGGATGGGATGTTCTGCTAGGAAATCAGCAATTGCTTGTCCTTTGATTGTTTTTTGTGGTATAAATTGCATGCCATATTGCGATAGGAGGATCGACCAATTAGCTAACCTGCAATTGAGTGACTCAGGCTTGGTCATGAGCACTCTCAGGGAATTTACCCAAGAAATCACATGGATTGTTTGGCCTACTAAGTAATGTCGCATTTTCTGAACTGCGAATAGCAGGGCCAAACATTCTTTCTCTACTGGAGTGTACCGGTGTTCGGCGCCCACCATAGTTCTACTAAGATAGTAAATGGCTTGCTCGTGGCCTGAGTCATTAGCTTGGGCTAATAGGGCGCCAAGTGAATGGTCCATCACCCAAACATATATCAAGAATGGTTTTACTGATACAGGGGCTACCAGCACTGGAGGCTTTGTGAGGTACTTCTTGAGATCCTCAAAGGCTTGTTGACAAGCTTCATCCCAAACGAACGACACTCCTTTCTTCGTTAACTTGGTGAAGGGTTGGCATCGCCCTGAAAGATTGGCGATAAATCTTCGAATATATGCCAGTCTCCCTTGTAATCCATGAAATTCTTTAAGATTTTTTGGTGGCTGCATCTCTTGAATTGCTTTTACCTTTTCTGGGTCTAAATAAATACCCTTGGATGTAACAACGAAACCAAGGAATTTACCACTATAGACACCGAGAAAAGATTTAGTTGGATTCATTTTTAATTGGTGTTTTCTCATAATGTCAAACACCTCTTTCAAATCTCAGAGATGATTGTCTTTATTGTGACTCTTGACGGCCAGGTCGTCCACGTAGCATTCTACCATTTTACGGAGATGCTCGCGAAAAATTGTGCTCATAGCATGCTGATATGTTGCAGTTGCATTCTTCAAACCGAATGGCATGACCGTATAACAGTACACACCTAACGTGTCCTAAAGGCAGTGTGTTTCTCATCTTTCGGGCATATTTTGATTTGATTGTACCCAGAGAATCCATCTATGAAAGACATCCTTTCGAACCCGCAGGTATTGTCAATCATGACATCCGTTATCGGAAGTGGAAATTCATCTTTAGGACATACTGCATTGAGATCCCGAAAATCAATGCAGATTCAAATTTTTCCATTCTTCTTGGAAACTGGAACGATTTTTGCTACCCAATCAGGATGTTGTTCTTCTCGGATGACGTCAGATTGTATAAGCTTCTTCACTTCATCTTCGATTGATTCCATTAACTCTGGACGGAATCTTCTCTGTTGTTGTTTTACTGGTTGCGCATCTGGCTTAATATTAAGTCGATGCATAGCAACTTGGGGATCTAAACCTGGCATATCTTCATAATTCCAAGCAAAGACATCTATGTATTCTCAAACGAGAGTCACAAGGTCGTCCCTTTCATTAGAAGAGAAACTCTCGCTTATAAATATGGGTTTAGGATTGGTTTCATCACCCATATTTATTTGGATCACCTTATCCTCAGTAGGAGGTTCACGTTGCTCAAAGCGCATGTTCCATTGGGTATCAAAATGCTTAACTAACGCTTCATCTTGTATAAGGGTCAGTTCGTCATTTTCATCTGGGGTCGAGCTGATGGATGTCATGTTTACAGTCAACTCTTTAAATAATACTCTCAGATTGATATCTGAATACCAATCAGAATATTCCATATTTTGGCAAATCATATCTTCGATATCCAAATGATCGGGTGTTGTGACGTATCCCAACCCCCTGCTGGTTTTGTGATAATAGTCTGGCTCTTTTCCTTCGGACATGAATGAGGGAAGCAAATCTCGACATCCCTTACCGAAATTTAATCCGGGTTTATGGATGAAATAATATCCCATCTTTGCCATTATTTGGAATAACTTTAGTCCATAATGATAGAATTGAGGGGCTTCCTGAGCTTCCTCTTCACTATTACTGGATGAGGCTACATATGGTGAAACCCTTCCAAAAAGAATAGGTTTTTGATCCGGTCGATGGGCCGGTACTTCGAACACCGCTCCATCTATATTTTCGATGTTTGATTGTAACATCATTGATGATCTAATTGGCATGTGCATGGTTGCTAAAGTCTCAAATTCTGAGAGACTATCTGCATCTGTATTAGTAGCTGAAGGTATAAAATCAGTAGCAACACCAGACAAATAAGCAAATTCTAGATTTTCATTTATTTCCCACTAGTCTTTATCACTAGCGGTGTCATTTACATTTAAATCTTCAAGATTAATTACAAGTGGTTCAAAGCCTTCATTAGCAATGAACACCCCTGACTTAGTATCAGCTTAATTCCCACTATCATATTCATCATGTAGTGAGGGATCGATTTCAGCACTCTCAGCATACAAAAGGGCATTTACGAAGTAGTTTTCAACATCCTTGAATGGTTGCTTATCAGCGATTAGAGTGCGCACTTCTCATCTTCATCCACATACTTCATGCACTGGTGTAGAGTGGATGAAACGATCATGTTGGCATGAATCCACGGTCGTCCTAGGAAAAAGTTGTAGGAAGTGTCTGCTTCAATTACATAACAGGTCACTTCGCTTTTGAGATCTTCGATCTGGCATCTGAGCCTGATCTTACCCAGAGGATGACTGCCATTGGCGTTGAAGCCAAAAATAGCAGTATTAGTTGAAGTCAATCTATAAGGAGGGATCCCGAGAAACTACATAACCCTTCGCGCATAATACTCAAGGCAGAACCTGAATCAATCTGAATCCTACCGATTTCTGTTGAGCCAAGGTACCCTATATAGTAAAAAGGCCTGTTGTGCATGATATTCTTCAACTGCATGTTCTCTGGTGTGAAAGTGATATAAGAGGCACGCCTCGACACTGAGTTGCAATACGGGCATGCCTCCTCAACCTCTTCTGGGAGATGGGCTAGGAAAGCTTCAGACTCTGCTAGGGCTTCCCTTGGTGCATCCCTTGTAGACTTTGACAAGCGCAATAACTCATACAGAGTTATTCTTGCAGGTATATTTGCCAACTGCACCATGACATCAAATTGAAAAGAAGAGCTTTGCTCTTTAGGAGCATCTTTCCGCAAAGCCCGATTGTATCTGAGCTCCTTTTGTTTTCCTTGTCGGAAATCTACTAAGTGGTTCCCTCATTGGCCTCCTTTGTTGACTTAGAGGAGCCAGCTTCTGTGTTTGTGGGATCCTTCAAATATTGTCTTCCAGATCTAGTTCCCGAAAATGGCGCGGGGTCATTATCCACTGCTAGAGCGGTCACCTCTAATTCAGAATCTGTTAATAGAGGTATGTCATCTATATCCTTCTCAATTGTTGCTGAGACAGCATTGCACGTGCGCTGCTTTCCTCTTGTTTTGGTTTTCTTCTTGGGCCCCACGATTGTCCATTGTTCATCTTCGAGAATATCTGGATGCACCCAAAGGACCTCTTGTTTCTCTGTTGTGAAAGTGACTAACCCTTTCTTCTGCTGGCTATGGGGGTCTAAATTAACCACCCTGAGCTCACCTTTTGGAATAGGTGTGAGCCCAAGTGGTACCTCTAGACCACCCACTGTAAATGTAGCCGAGTTAGCTGTAACCCTTTTTTGTTCAGCTTTGAGCTGAACTGCTCCAGCATCAATCAACGCCTGAATTTTATCTTTCAAGATAAAATAATTTTTAGTGGGGTGGCCTATGATTCGGTGGTATAAGCAGTAGTTCGGATCGTTAGTCTTCCCAACCTCTTCAGGCCTCTTGCTCTCTAGAAACTTGAGCATATTGCGCTTGATGAGCAAATTAAACATTGTAACAATATGCTCATCCTTAAATGAATAATATTCTGTGGCCTGGGTGGCCTCGCTGTATTACTTTTAGCTGGCCCTTCTTTTGGCTTGGATGTGTTTTCCACTACCATTATGTCTTTCCCTCTGGAACGGGAGAAATGAGATGGAGGTTTGTTTGAGGTGACCCTTCTCGCAGATTGCTGCTCCTCGAGGCGTCGAAGTATGTCTTCGTACTGTTCACCCTACTTGAGTAGGTCCCTCCAAGACTTGGATTCAACCGAACCCATTTTGACCAAAACATCGGTCAGTAAGTTGTGTCTGTAAGTTTCAACGAGGGTCTCCTGCACCATGCCATGTGGACACCGCATGGAAAGCTCTCAGAACCGCTCGATAAAGGCTTTCGCTGTCTCGTCCTCTCCTTGCTTTGCTGCTAGCAAGGATGGCACCGAGACCTCAATATCATCTTCAAAGAATCGGGCTAAGAACTCACAATCTACATCAGCCCATGATTTAATTGTCCCCTAGGGTAAATGCATAAACCAGGTAAATGTGGGTCCTTGTTAGGTGCTCACAAATATCTTGGTCAAGGTTGGATTGTTCCCCATTAGGTGTTCTGTCTGCGACAGGAAGTAGAAGATGTGTTGTTGTGGTGAGCCTTTCCCATCAAATGACTGAAGGTTTAACGGTTTGTAATTTGCAGGGTAGGGTGTAGTCTCCCACTCTATGGGATAGGGACGCACTTTTTTCGGTGAAGAAGACCTTGCAGCTAGTTCTCCATCTTTTCCATCTTCTCTACATGAGGGTTGATAACTACCTTCACTCTCTCTTTCTCTCCTGAGTGAGGAGGTATTTCTTCATAGTCGCCCTCGCTATCTCCATCTATATGGACATGTTGTTTCCCTTCCTGTTGCTTAGAAGTGGTCGACGAGGATTGGCCTTTCTTCATTTGAGCCAACAACTTAGTTAAGAGTTGCTTCATTTCTTCCATGGTCTCCTCTTGCTGTTTGAGACGTTGTTCTTATCACTCAAGCCTTCTAGAGACTTCTTCTGAAAGGTCGATCACGTTCACTGTAGCCTCTGAATCTCTGTTTGAATCAGAATAAGATGAAGATACAACGACAGAACATTTGTCTTCCTCCTCATCAGATTCTCAAACTAACTTTTTATAATTCAATGGTATGGCAGCTCCGCTCCTAGCCTGAGTGTGCCGATACACACCCTCTGGCTCGATAGACACTCCTTTTGACCTTGGAGTGAACTCTTTGTCTGACGAGTATCTTTCGGCAATCTTTTTGCCTTTACTAACCATATGGGATGAAGCAGCAGGCAGATCATCCCCAGAGTATATCTTTTTCACCATCCATCTTCTCTTTGGCTATGTAATCCACTAAAAAACGGACAGTCTTGACTTGCATTTACAATTTGATAGAACGGCTGAGATCAACTATTCACAATGGCAGTGAGGAGAGGATTAGGAGGTTCTTCTCTTCTAAGTGAGATACTCCCTCAAATCCTGAGACCTGTTCTCATTTAAATTTGCACTTTGACGCCTCTTGCGTCGCAAGTTTTGTTTATAGCACTGGTTAGTTTGTAGTATTTCAGGGCTAAGCATCTTCCCAGCATCAGAATGGTCTCTTTTGTGGAGCCTTCTAGAGTGCGTGCTGGCCTGCGCAGTTGCACGGGCCCTGCATGCATCTAGCTTACACTTCGGAATATGTTGGAGGATTTTATCAGAAGTATGTTTATTATCCGAATAGAAACTTGAAGACATGCATTCAGGTGAGTGCATGAGCACATCCTTGTATTTATTTGCAGAGGAACATGATGGAACACCTGAGAGGGTAACAAAAAAATTCGGTGTGCGCTGTGTGCTTACAGCACGTGTGCCCGAATAGACACGAGAATCAAATTCAGCTGATCGGTTGCTCCTACGGAGTGTAACCTGTAGGATGCAACCTGCGCTTGCACCCGCGGGTTTACACCTGCGGGGTTGCCCCCACGGGGTGCAACCCGTGGTTGCAATCGCCGGTTTACACCCGTAGTTGCACTCGCGGGGTTGACCCTGCGGGGTGCAACCCGCGGTTGCAACTGCAGGTTTGCACCCGCGGGATTGCCCCCGCAGGGTGCAATCTGCAGTTGCGCCTGCCGATTTCCACCCGTGGAACTTCTTCCGCCCGATGCCACATGCGGTGTTCCATTCAGGGTTGTTATTTGGATTGGATTTTCTAGATAGATCTTTTTTTATTGTAATTTTTCAGAAATTGTCCCTTGTGTACTGTTGAGGCGTGCCCGTTGGGCTTTATGCCTTAGATTCCTTTTTTGGGAGCGGGCAAGAGTTTGGATTGATTTTGGACCGGGCAATGATGCCATATGTTTTCTGACAGACGATGACGCATTGTCAGTTTTAACGGGTGATGACGCCTCGTAAGTTTTAGTTTTTACAGACAATAACGCCTCATAAGTATTCATAGACGATGACACCTTTTCATTTTCGGTGGGCGATGATGCTTCACCTTTCTTCATCGTCGCCAGGCGATGACGCCTTGGCTCCAAATCAAAGGAAGAGAGAAATTTTGCATATTTTTGTTGGTCGATTTCTACGACCAGCGTCTCAACAACAGATCCGATGGGTACCAAGTCAGACTGTGCCACAACATTCTCTGTCGTGAACAGAGAGGCTCCCACTGTGGTCGCCAGTTCTTATTTGCTCAAAATTGAACCTTTCCTTCCATTGTAAAATTATTTGATTACAATGAGAGAATTGAGATTACAAAAATTTGAGGAATGACAAGAACGAGAATATTGATTGATTCCCTTTTTTCTGTGGGTTTGGGTGGCGGTGGAGCCTCGCTAATGCACTCCGTTGACTGTCTGACGGGAAGAAGAGGATCTGCTTCTTTCTGTGAACTCCTGAAAAAAAGCCGCTCTGAATATTTCTGAACTCTCCCAACTCTGCCAAAAGTCCCTTATCTGGACTCAACTCCTGTCTTTTATAGATCGAGGAAGCTCAAAATCCGGCTGCAATTCTCCCTGAAAAATTGGATTACGGGATCTCAGCGAAGTAGACAAATGGGAACATACGGGTTACAACCTACGGTTGGCATCCGTGGGATCGCTCCCGCGGGTTTGGCTCACCAGCGGGATCGCTCCCACGGGTGCCCACCCGCGGGATTGCTCCCACGGGAGCCCTCCCGCGGGCTGGCTCCCGCAGGTGTAAACCTGCGGGAGCTCTCCCGCGGGTGTCAACCCGTGGGTGTTCCCCCGCGGGAGTTCTCCCGCAGGAGGTCTCTCACGGGTGATATCCGCAGTGATTTTTTTAAGTGTCTACAA
Organism: Dracaena cambodiana; assembly: GCA_036321105.1. NCBI lineage: Eukaryota > Viridiplantae > Streptophyta > Magnoliopsida > Asparagales > Asparagaceae > Dracaena > Dracaena cambodiana. The sequence continues at coordinate 47,843,063 of JAYEPQ010000002.1, read as the reverse complement.
CAAACTATCATCACCATTTGCATTTTGGCATTAACTCTACTGCTTTCAGTTGTTGCTTGAACCTAACTTAACAAAAGTAATTTAGAAGTTCAGTTGATATGCAACACTTTAATGTAATTTATTCAATACCAAACACTAACCATATGGTTGAAAGATATATCAAAAACAATTAAAAATAGGCAGGTTGGGAAATCAACCCTGATCTAAGAAAGTTACTGGCCCGGATCGTAATCCCGGTCAGTATTTGATGAAGTTGGGTCCCCCCTGACCAGGGTTTCCATCCTGACAGCCAAGAAATAGTCACGACTACTTTATATATTATTAAAATCTAAAAAAATCATGATCTTTATTCATCATTTAAATTATGTTGTATATTAAGTCTAAAATATCTTTAACCATACCTATAAACAAGGAGATTTATTGATTTTTGCTAATGTTTTAATTTTGTTCACCATCTTCTTCAACCTCCTCTCAACTCTCAAAGATATATTAAGTCTAAAATATCTTTAACCATACCTATAACCATTTTTGCTAATTTTATTGATATCCGTACTAGATTTTTAAGAAAATTAACACAAAAAACTCAAAAAAAATGTTAGCAATTGTATACAACTGATGAGAATTAAATTTAGAGCGGGATTTAAAGTTTGGGAGTAGCTCTTTGTTTCCTTCTTTTCTTCTGGAGAACTCTCCCACGAAAATGAGAAGGCAATTGAGGAGTTTGGGGCTCACTAAGAAAAATGGGCCGAGAGAAATGAGAGAATGGGTGTGTTTGTTTGCATGGAAGTAAACTAGGAGTAGTAATTTCTAGTCTCGGCATATAAGAAGTAAATTCCAACTTCTTTTTTGGCAAAATAAATACTAGTGGAATAAACTTACTTTCACTATTTCAAGTGTTTGTTTAGCCAAAAAAGAAGCTGGATGTTACTTTTCATATACCGAGATGGCGCCTATGCGGCACCTTACTTCTAAAATTTTTTTCCCACAATTTGACTTGGAAGAGCTCTAGAAAGTAGATGATTAAGACAAATAAATTAATTTTTTATTTAAATATCATCATTACAATTCAAAAGTTGTATTTTATAATTAGAAAATAAATAAAATAATTTAAGTATTGTTTTAATTAATCAATTAAATAATATTCACATTACACTTCCTAATATACTTTTTTCTCTAAAAATTTGCAAACAAATACATGAAGTAATATCTTTTGCTACTTCCATCTTAAAAGTTACATCTTAATTTCTTCTATCTTAAAAGTTATTCTTAATTTTTTCCCTATTTTTAATAGCTAAACACACCCTAAGAAAAGTATGGGGAGCATCTAGAAATTCCCTAATAAAAAATGGCCTAAAATAAAACACAACAAAAAGGGAGTTGCTAGATGCACCCCATACTTGTCCTAGTGAGCCCCATGTAAATGACTCACTTTATTTATAAGTTTGTCATTTATAAATTTGGACAAAATTATCCTTAGGTTTTTCTTAGTGAGCCCTATTACCTCTTTTATCTCTTCCCGTTTCTCCTAGTGAGCCCCAATCCTTTCAACTCCCTCTCACCTTCGCGCACTCTAGAAAAAAAATGGAAAAAAAAGGGAGAGAAAAAGCGACTCCAAAACCCTAAATTTTTACCAAAATTGAAATTTCATCGTTTGCATGCCATTCCAAATATTATTTTGATATTGATGTGATTATTTCCTTGCAAATTTGGTGTGGATATCCTTCTCTGAGAGTTTTTGAGTCGATTGAAAAAGATTGAGAATAAAATTACAATATTTCCAACAATCGATGAATCTCCTTATCTAGATGTATGTTTAAAGTATTTAAGGACTCAATAAAACTCTAAGTTGTAGGATGAGTGAAGATGATAATTTTTAAAGATTTTGGAAATATGTATAGTTGGCGCGACTATTTTATGGAAGTCAAGTCGCAAATGTTGGTCGGGATAGTAATACCAACCTAGTAATTGTTTGGTTGAGATAGTAATCCCGGCCAGTGAAGTAATTAGGTTATAATTAGGTTGGTATTGATTTTCCGACCTGGCTAACTTGAAGTGTTTCATATCCATTGAACTTATTAATTTTCTTCGGTTATTTTAGGTTCAAGAAACTCTTGAAAACAATGGAGTTAAGGGCACAAATGCTAACAATGATTATAGTTTGCATTTTAGTACTACTCAGGTATCTATAAGAGATTAATTTTATTGCCTAAAGCTTGATTTACTATTTTAGAGTTTTTAATTGATGAAGTAGCTCTTTAGATTTTTGGAAGTCGAGATGAATTATGCCAGTGGGTTGGAGATATAGGTAGGAAGCTTGGATTTGTGATTATGATTGTAAAGTCAGATAGTGGTGGATGTAGTAGGCGAGGTCGGGTTTTTTTGGGTTGCCAACGTGGAGGGAAGGCAAGATTGAAGAAAACAGCTAAAGATGATAGTTTCAGGGGAAGTAGAAAGTGTGAACGTCCTTTCAGATTGGTAGGTCACCAGTTGAGCTTGGGGGGTTCCGAATGGAGGTTGAGCGTTAAGTGTGATGTGCATAATCACTTGCTAGCGGCTTATCTTGAGGATCACTCCTATGCAGGGAGCTTATTAGCGAGTGAGAGCTCCGTTGTGGTTGAGCTTTCAAAGTGTCACGTCCGCCCAAGGGATATATTAGTTACATTGAAGCATAAAAATCCAATGAATGTTTCTACGATGAAAACTATCTATAATGCTCGACACAAATATAAAGTTCTTGAGCAGGGAGGAAGAACTCAGATGCAACACTTATTATACAAAGGTTCTGAAGCGAACTACATTGAATGGCATCGGATAAATGAAGTTACTAACTCTGTAACTGATCTCTTCTGGGCGCATCCTGATGGGGTTGAATTGTTACGTGCATTCTCGGGGGTGATTATCATGGACAACACGTACAAGACGAACATGTACAATTACCCGCTGTTAGATATAGTCGGTGTGACATCAACAAACATGACATTTGTCATTGCTTTTGCATTCCTTGACTGAAAAGGAGAGTAATTATGCTTGGGCACTAGACAAACTCCGTGGGTTACTTATTGACAATCTTCAACCCAATGTCATTGTCACGGACAGGGATTTGGCACTTATTAAAACTGTGGAATCCATATTCCCCTCAAGTAAGCATCTTCTATGCAGATGGCATATCAATAAAAAATGTGTTGGCGAAATGTAGAAAATATTTTCAACAACTATCATATTGGGAGAAGTTTTACATACAGTGGAAGTATATTATGCTGTCAGATGCGAAGGACTTATACAACCAACTTTTGGCATCTTTAAAGAATGATTTTTGGCCATGGCCCGATGCGGTTGAGTATGTGACGTCAACATGGTTAGAGCCGTATAAGAAAAGATTTGTTGCATATTGGATAGATATGTGTTTGCATCGAGACAACGTAACCACTAAAAAGACAGAGAGTGCACATGTCAGGCTGAAGAGACAACTCCGATCAAGCCAAGGAAACTTCGAGGCTTGTTGGAGCAACATCCATTCCTTATTAGGAATCCAACTGACTGAGATTAGAGCATATTTTGAGAAGAGTTTGACTATTATTCCTCAGACCTTCATGTTACATGAATTGAGGGAGCTACGAGAATTAGTCTCAAATCATGCTATAACCTTGATTCTCAACCAGGTCAAAAGAGTTGAATTTGTTGGCATTAATGCGATTCCCTGTGGGTGCATAATTTGACAGACTCATAATCTCTCTTGTGCACATGAAATTGTAAATACAAAAGAGATAATCAGCCAATTCCATTGGAATGCATTGACTATCATTGGCGGAAGCTAGACATTTTGTCCACCACTGCACCACCAGCTGAACGTTTAAACTACAAGAAAGATGTGGATGTCTTTGTAAATTTCTTGCTTAAATCTGATAATGATTCAACACATCAAATGATTTGTAAACTTAGAGAAATATCAAACCCCGTCACTACCACTCTCAACGATCCATTGGAGAAGTTACCTGCCAGGGGAAAAATGAAAAGGAAGGTTGATAGCTCAACACATCGTGATCCATCTACATTTGAGTTGGTTGAAGCAGTTGTTGATAGCTGCTCGCCTACATTGCAATGCCTTCGCACGACAAAAAAACCTGGCCAATGCAAACTATCGCCGAGATGGCCATCAACAGAAGAGATATTAATTACTTTATTTTTGAAATTTAGTGCCCTACTGATATACAGAGGTTTATTGACCAAAAATACCATCTGTGATGTTGTAGGCTAAAGTTGAAGTTCCCGATCCAGACCAACACCATGCCACATCTTGCTTGCAATATAGTGACTCACTTCCAGGGTTTTTATTACCTTATGTGGTGGAAGTGGAGGAGGTCCAAGCAGACGGTAATTGTGGATTCAGAGTTATTGCAAGCTACCTTGGGCTTGGCGAGGACCAGTGGGCACAGGTTCGTAATGATCTAATGGATGAGCTTGAAACCAATAAGGAACTGTATTTGCAGATATATGGAGAAGATGGTCGCATATCCGAGCTTATGAAAATTCTCAATTATTTCACTGACTGTCCAAGATCAGATCACTGGATGACAATGCCGGATATGGGCCACTTTATCGCATCCTAGTATAATATTGTCTTGTTCTCCATATCCAAAGAAATGTGCTTGACTTTCCCGCCACTTAGATCCCGACCACCCCAAATGTCGTTGATCGAATAGCAATGGCTTTTGTGGCATCATGTCATTTTGTGCCGGAAAAAAATTTGTGACTTTTTTCTTGGTTTCGTGTCTCATTATGTTTGATAATGATGCTTAAACTATTACCATGTACACATTTTTCTTTCCTATAGGTTATTCAGCAACCACAACATCCAATTCCAAATGTCGTTATTAATTGGTATCGCCATCGTCTTCCTGATGGTGCAAGTTGGGGCACACCATACCGGGAACATATCGATGAATTCCAGTGAATCGTATCACCGCTCGTGGCCACCAAGGAGATAATAGAGTTATAAATGCTAACATATTTAACTAAAGCAAGCAGGAAAATGTTGTAATTTTTTAAAGCATTTTTTTGTTAACGTTGTTAATTTTGTAATTCCAATTTTGTAACAACAATATGATAATGATATATAAGATAATTTTGCTATATAAGATAATTTTTTAATTTTCTAGTAAAAATGACTGGCCGGACTGGCAGAACCGGCGAGTGAATACTCTGACTGGGGTTCACACCCCGGCCATTGAAGGCCATGGCCGGTGTGCACACCCCGCCAAGGGGATGATTCATTGAATGTCCGATAGGGATCTCATGTAACCTACATTTTTTTTTACATGACCAAACAAACATATATCATATTTGGGATAAAAAAAAAAGTTTAACCACTGTTGAAAACGAGCATAAAAAAGTGAAAGATATACCTCATTTGGACTCAGGACATCCAATCTCCCACGAATAACTTGCACGTGCTCACGGGATACATTAGTATCCCATCTACTAAGCCAGCGACATGCCAGGGGCTGATCCGACTTGTATGATGTGCATGACACAGGCATTAGTATTGGCAAGTGTGCAAAAATCCATGCTTGGAGAAGCGTTAGATAGCCAGCACACTGAGCGACATCAGCTCTTGATGCAAGACCTAATTGTCTATACAAAAAAGCAAGAGGGGCATCTCCCCACGCATATGTGTGTACAGAGTGAATATCATCTGGAAAAGCTAAGTAATTAACCAAAACACTGGTCCCACACTTATCCCCAAATAATGTGCAACCTAGAAGATATAAGAAGTAAGCCCGAATGGGGAAAGTAATTTGAATTTCGGAAGTGTTATCCGTGACACCGCTAAATTGTTCTTTTAGCCACTCAAGGCGAACTAAGATCCCCTTTCGTGTTGAGCTCATTTCTAGCCTCACTTTGACTTACACCTAGATAATTAACAACAAGGTCAATCGAAAGTGGAGGATCCTCATCTTCTGGAAAACACACAGATTTACTTGTAATTGGAAAGCCAATTAGGCATGCAACGTCATCAAGTGTGATCGTCATCTCCTCGAAAATCATGTGGAAAGTATTCGTTTTCGAATGCCATCTTTCCACAAATGTTGATATCTCAATACTACTTATATATCCGTAGGAACACAAAATCAATGGGTACAATGAGGATTTTTTTAGTAGCTTGACAAATTGTGTATTCAGTTGACTCAACCTTAGTGACCAAGCAGCTATTTTCTTCGTATGATTTATGCACCTCAATAGTTCTCTTTCTTGAAAATAATTGCTACGTTAGATTTAACTACACAAATATAGAACTTCTAAATATACAAAGTACATTAAGTTGACGTACCTCTTTTTTAGAAATGAAAAAAACAACATGAGTCTCAAAGCTCTTAAGGATTGAACGGTCTACTGGTCCACTTTCTGTTGGCAATGATAATCCCTCTCCTGAGCCCCTGAGATTGACGTTCGTAGTCTCATGCGATGTAACCGGTTCTTCTTCAAATTGACAATCAGGTTGAATATTTGGGGTGCTTGTCACATTGTTCGTCCTCCGACTTGGTACTGTTTTTTTCCTTTAGTGGTTTCGCGGTAGCTTTCTTTCCCCGATTCCAGGCCGTCAGCCTAATTCGAAATGGTTCAGATTGATCTATCTGCATAAAAGTTGAACGTACATTATTTCCAAACTTTCAACAATAACCACACAAAGTTGATCCAATATTGATTTCGGAGACAATACATTTCTCCAAATCCGTTGAAAATCCAATTACAAAGTATCACAACATAAGATAAGAAATTTGGAGTACAAATTATCAAATCCTAAATCCTACTGAAAATTGAATTATCAAATCCTAAATCAAAGTCTAAACCCTATATCCTACCACTAATGAATAATATAAAAGTTCAAAATTAGAATGAGAAGAAGAAAATAAGGAAAATACTTCCGCAGCATGGCTCAACAGTGCATCGTCGCATCTTCTTCTTCACAGCACTGTGCACGCTAACGATGATAAGACCGAACGTCGCTGAAAAGAAAGGAAGAAAGAAGGATAGAGTGAGGAGAGCGAATGGAATGAAGAAAAGAGTGGGAAATAAGAAGAATAAACTGGGGAGGAAGAAGAAGGGAGAGAAGGAACAGTTGGATAACCCAATTTCCCAGCTAACCTCATTTTCTCTTAGTGAGCCCCATTTTTCCGGGGGCAAAACTGAAAAATAGCAACTCCCCAACAAAAAAAGAGACCAGAAATTTGTTATAGGTCTCATTTCTTCATCTTTGTAGATTGTCAACAGATCTCAACTCCACTTCCTCCGATGGCGATCTCTCTCTCGTCGGCGAAGACAGCTGCCGGCGCCATAACGGTCCCGGCGCTGGTCCTCTCCTTCTCCTCCGCGGCCCTCCTCGTCTTCCTCATACTCCCCCTCCTCGCCCTCCTGCCCCACTCCAACCCTGTTGGATCGGGCCCGGCCGCCCGTTCCTCCTCATCCGGCGGCCTCCAGATATCGACGACTCCCGAGGGCGTCCAGTGGTTGAAGTCGCAAATCCTGCGGAATTCGCTCCTGGATCCGCCGACGACCCCCGAGGCTTGGCACCAGCTCCGCAAGGGAATTAATCCGCCCCACTCCTCAAGGATCTTAGGAGGTAAGCTCGCCCCACTCGTATTTGTTTTGTCTCAGAAAGATCGAAGCTTTACTTTTAGGATTCTTTTTATCGAAAGATTGAATCTTGGGATCTATTTATTAAATTACTGTGATCTCACTTCCAAATGACTACATTTTGAGTATTTAGAAAATAGGAAATGGAATTGGATGTGATATTTGTTTAAGTGATAGGTGCTTCATTGTTTGATGAGTAAACAAATTGAATCTTGCAAACTTTGTGCTGAGACTGTGGAAAAAATATCTATTTCTGAACACATTTCATAAGTGTCTTGAGAGTTATCTAAGTAGGCATTCCAAAATTTTGGAGAAGGTTGTGGAATTTAAGACTACATGTGTCTGTGTCAAGAGAAAATTTTGAAATTCATACGATTTGGTTTCAAGTATACAAAAGAAGTGGGTATCAATGGCTTCATGGTATTTAAAGATGGTCGGTGGTGTCCCTTATGATGTCACATTCTACCTAAGATAATTTTATCTATGAATGCACTTGCTAATGCAAGGATTTGGATCTTTCATTAAGAATCCAGATATTTTGTTAAAGAAACTGAAGTTATGGATTTTGAGTTGATTTAGTACTGCTTCTACCTAAACCGAGTTGACATTGAAACACATTCACTAGCTTGTTTTGACCCCTTTTTATAGTACTTGAAGTGATTAAGTTAACAAAAGAGGTCTATTTGCAAATATCTTGTTAATTGCACCCTAGTAATTTTTTGATATCCCATTGGGAGAAAAACATATATAGATAATGTCAAAGTTTCGTTAGATTAAGAGTGGCTTGTGAGATTGAACAGTAAATCAATATGTTTGTTTGGCTAAAAGGATATAACGCTGAAATCTCTTAGTTAAGTTAGGTATTTGAAGCTTTCTTTTTTAGGTTTATGAAGTAATCAAACTATAAGGGTCGGGTTTCCGATCATTGTCCTAGATATATTGTAACGCTCCATTTTCCGGGGATATGGAAACAGAGTGCGTTACTGGCGGGCAAGTGTAAGTCGATGTGCATGAGGCCTATAAGCATGTAAAAGTAGAAATAAATGGAAGTAAATACTAGTTATCTTTCAAGATCTTGGAACTTAGTCTACTGTCATATAAAAGAGAAGATATACATGTCTAAAATAAGAAACAATAAGTACAATACTGATACAAAAGTTAGAAATAAATTCCCAAAGGAGTGATACATATCAAACCAAAAATACAAAAGCGAAGATCTAGAAATCTACTGCTGCTCGGCCTGCTCCAGAAAGTACGGGTCGTGCAATGACGAATTCTCGCTCACCTCTTCAGTACCTGAGCGTGTGGGGGAGCTCAGGGTCAAACCTGTCAAGTAAAACAATAATTACTAGGAGGTGTGTAATATAAACAAATAGGTAAGATATGAGTGTGGATATGAAAGTATGTGCATGTGTGGAAAATATTAAATAATCAAGTAACAATATTAAGCAGAGATATATATGCATATCAAGTCTAAATTAATATTTTATTTTAGTTTATATTTTGAACTAAATGGTGAAGAAATAGACTCGTATCGTGAAACTACCTATGCATACCCGGGATCCATCCAAAATGCTAGCGTTGAACCAGCCATGCCGCTAAGCGCTCAAGAAGATACCGATACTGAGTAATCGGCTGTTCCATCAAGATGGACTAAACAAGAGATGATGGCTTAGTACCATCCGGGCGCCCCACGGATGAGCCCCTATTTCGGTTGCGCAACCTATTCTAAACCTTTCACGATACAATATTTGTCCACTCTTTACTTCTCCCATAACTCAAGATTTCAAGTTATATTACATGGAAATCAATCTAAAATATGATGAACCAATTATTTCAAGATTTCTACATACACATGTTTAGTAACAAGAAAGATGTGGTCCATGTCAAAATCAAGTTAACAAGTAAGTCAGGATCCATTATCAAGATATGCGTATGTACTAATAAGGGAAATCCGGCATATTTTCATGTATTTTGTACAAGCAAATAGTATATATATGTCAAGGTAAGTATGATGGAGTATAGAATGCTAGAATGAATATTATGAAAATAATCATGTATGTAAACCACACATAAATATAAGTATACATATAAATACGTATGTAAGTGAATATTAAGATATAAAAATATCTAGGATGATCATGTATGTGAATCATGCATATATAATTATACATATAAACACATATTAGGAAGTGGGTACTAAATTATAAAGATGGAAATTAAATAGACTTAACACTATTATAACGATTATTTTAACAACATATTGATTTTCTAAATTCTAGCATGATTTCATAGTATAAAAAGTAGTCAATTTATTAAATCTTACTAATATATATATTTTTCAAGTAAACATGGATTAGCATAAAAAAAATTATGACCTAACATAATATCTCGTATAAAAGAAATATTTTAACAATTTAATGTAGAAAATTATTTGTAGCCTTCTCTTTAAAACATGATTATATATATATATATATACACACCTATGTTCTAATGGCAAGTGGAAAGTAATTTAAAATCATTGTATTATACATGAAGAGTTTATATGGAAAATTTCAAATATATATCCAAATATGATGAACATTCATAAAGATAGTTTTGTAATTTAAAAATAAAATATATAGTTTAAGTTTGTAACTTAATAGTTTAAATGGAATTAAATATTAGTCATCTTCGAAAATCTTAGAAATTAGTCTACTGCCATATAAAAGAGAAGATATACATGTCTAAGATAAGAAACAATAAGTACAATACTAATACAAAAGTTGGAAATAAAGTTCCAAAGGGGTGATATATATCAAACCAAAAATACAAAAGTGAAAGTTTAGAAATCTACTGTTGCTCGGCCTGCTCCAGAAAGTACGGGTCGTGCACTGGTGGATTCTCGCTCATATTTTCAGTACCTGAGCGTGTGGGGGAGCTCAGGGTCAAACCTGACAAGTAAAATAATAAGAAGTAGGTGTAATATAAATAAATATGTAAGATATGAGTGTGGATGTGAAAATATGTGCATGTGTGGAAAACATTAAACAATCAAGTAACAATATCAAGTAGGGATATACATGCATATCAAGTCTAAGTTAATATTTTATTTTAGTTTATATTTTGAACTAAATGGTAAAGAAATAGACTCGTATCGTGAAAGTACTCATGCATACCCGGGACCCAACCACGATGCTGGCGCTGAACCAGCCGTGCCGCTAAGCACTCAAGCAGATACTGATACTGAGTAATCGGTCGTCCCATCTGGGCGCCCCACGGATGAGCCCCTATTACGGTTGCGCAAGCTATCATAAACCTTTCACGATACAATATTTGTCCACTCTTTAGTTCTCTCATAACCCAAGGTCTTAAATTATATTACATAAAAATCAATCCGAAATATGATGAACCAATTATGTCAAGATTTTTACATACACATGTTTAGTAATAAGAAAGATGTGATCCATATCAAAATCAAATTAACAGACAAGTCATGATTCATGGTATTATCAAGACATGTATATATACTAATAAAGGAAATCCGGTATATTTTCATGTACCTTATATAAGCAACTAGTATATATATGTCAAGGCAAGCATGATGGAGTATAGAATGTTAGAATGAATGTTATGGAAATGATCATGTATGAAAATCACACATAAATACAAATATACATATAAACACGTATGTAAGTGAATATTAGGATGTAAAAATACCTAAGATGATCATGTATGTGAATCATGCATATACAATTATACATATAAATACATATTAGGTAAATGAGTACTAAATTGTAAAGATGAGAATTAAATAGACTTAATACTATTATAACGATTATTTTAACAACATATTGATTTTATAAATTCTAGCATGATTTCATAGTATGGAAAGTAGCAAATTTATTAAATCTTACTAATGTATATATTTTTCAAGTAAATATGGATTAGCATAAAAAGAATTATGACCTAACATAATATCTCGTATAAAAGAAATATTTTAACAATTTAATATAGAAACTTATTTGAAATATTCTCTTTAAAACATGATTATGAGTATATATATACACACACACACATCTATGTTCTAATGGCAAGTGGAAGGTGATTTAAAATCATTGCATTATACATGAAGAGCTTATATGGAAAATTTCAAATGTATATCCAAATATGATGAATATTAGCTTCTTTGTAATTTTAAAATAAAACAATAGTATATGTTTGTAACTTATAGTTTAAATACGGAGGCCATAAATAAAATCATAAATTTAATACATAAACATATAATAGAGTGTAAGAATCATATTTTTGTATTTAGAATAATTATAGAAAAATTTATATAAAAATATCACCTTTCTAAATTTAAATAAATCAAGATTCTAAATTGGTTATAAAAATATTTTAGTTACAAAATAAAATTATAAGAGTGGATGTGATTTTACTTGTCTTGATAGGTTAAGGAAGGTAAATCTATTTTGAAACTAAAAAATTTCTCCTTTTCTTCTTCTTCTTCTCTTTTCTTTTTCTTCTTGAGAGTTAGAGTAAAAAGGGGTTGAGAAGAATGAAAAATGAAGGAGAGATATAATGAGGAGAAGAAATGAAAATGGAAAAAAATATATAATAAGATAAAGGAGATATGGGAGTAAGAGGATGATTTGTCATACTTGGCCAAAAAACAAGTATGAGACAAAGGAGATATGGGGGTAAAAGGATGGCTTGTCATATTTGGCCAAAAAATAAGCATGGTGAAGGTAAGGTATGGAGTAGGTAGGTTAGATTTACTTTTCATTGATATTTTATATTATATTAATCATATAAATATGTGAGTAGGTTTGAAATCTATAATTTGGGGAGTTGGAGTATGGGAGGTATGGGCGAACAAAGATAAAAAAGATATATGACAAATGACTAGTAATAATAGGTTATTAGAGTTGTTTATGGTCATAAACTCAAATTAAACTAATCCAAATAAAGTCAAATTTCATTTTACAAGTCAAACGAAGAAAGACTAGTCAAAATATGTATAGGACCCACCGGTGATTAAAATAATATTATTTTAAGTGCCTATCTTAAAAATTTTAAGAAAATTATAAAAAATATAGGAAAATGAAACAAACACAATACATTCACTTTGGGATTAATCTGATATTAAGAATATAAGTTATGTTAAAATTAGGTTGTTACATATATATGGAGATAATTTCTTTTAGTTATGCATGCCTTGCAAATATGTAATATTTAAATGTTACCCGGAGATCGTCATATTCATAAATTAAACCCTTACAAATTTGTTATTGCACGAGACTAAAAATGGATTGTCCCATCTTTTATTTTAAGTGGCCAAATAATGTGAAGATCTTTTTTGGATACTTGCCCCTCTAATCTTCCTTTTTTCTTGAAAGTATCCCGATCATACTGAAGGCAATTCGATGGCAAAGTTGTAAAACCCTTTGTGGTTTCAGGGATTAATTCCGTAGTATGATGATTAGTGAATATTTTTCTATGTGAACATTTGAAGGGGTATATCAAATATTGTGTGGAACCTCATCATTTTGTCACTCTGACCTCATTCTATTTACTTAGAGCATATGCGACATATACATATGAAACAGAAGCATCAAGGTACAATGGGCACCTTGATCACTCTAGCTTGGATTTGACCGAGTTTGATTGGCCATTTGAAAGGAACAGTTTGGAATTCCTTGTATGAGATTTTCTGATAATAATCGGTAGGTTAAGGATGTGATTCCGACGAAAAACCCTTCGATACTCAACACAGTCCTCTGTTCACCAATAAGGAGAATTAAACATGATAAAAACAGAATTGATAGTATGATTGGAGTACCTAGAATTGGATAGTTGACCTCCACCATAATGTTAGTAGGATGGCGAGAACCACTATGCTTACCCAGCCTTTGACCCGATCAAAATTGACATGCCTAGTCATGCCATGCTAATTTCATTACGTATGGTTATTACGATACTTATGGTAGCCTACCATGTCCAATGAAGACTTGACTTGTCAGATTGACATGAGGGTTGAACGGATAATTCGCTCCCTGCTCCTATCTGAATATTAGCTTAGACAATGTTCTGTTAGCAAATAATTGATTCAAACCATACTTGAAACAGAGTGATATTTTTTTTATGGAGATGGAATCATATAGTAGATTTATCAGTAAAATGGTAATTGACATGTAATCCTTCTTTTAACTTCTTAATTAAGCAGAGGGGTTGTTTACTAATACTATTCCTGATGATGTTGGAACTGGAATTTTAGTTCGTCTATTGATGGCATAAAGAGATATTGCTCACATAAACTTATTTTAAGCTATGCTCAGAAGTTTTTTTTCCTTCAGAAAATCCAAAATATGTAGACACATATAATTATTTGTTTATGTAGTTTGTTAAGTAATTTTGGATACAAAAAATTTAACTAAGCTAAATCTGGAGACGTTGTTTCAGAAATCTTTAAAAAAATTGAGAAAATTATGAGTCTCTTGGCTAAGAAAAATAAAAGAAAGTATATCCTTCCACCTATTGGCTGAACCTTTGGTTGTTTTACTTCAGATACAAAGGAATCTCACGTTATGAGACGATGCAGAGGCCCATACTGTACTTCCTTGCTTCGGAGACCTACTAGTTGAAGAGCATCATAGCAACTATGGTGAGCTTTGGGCTGGCGGCTGTGATATGTTTGAATTGCATCCTCTATCAATCTATCCCCTTCAGATCAAGTTCTTGAAATTGGATGTATGACGCTCCTTGTCGATCTCCACTTCATTCCATATCTTGACCCTTCTCGCTTTCATTGTCTTGAACGTGATGATATTTCTTTGATGGTCGCCCTTCGATATGAACTCCCCTTTAAAGGTCTTCTTCATAAAAGACTTGTAATTCTGAAAGGGGATGATATGGACGAGGTTTGGGGATGGAATCAAGTATGATTTGATATATGCAAGTGCGATTTTCCTTCATATGCCTGGTGACTTAGTTTGGTAGGGTTGGAACAATTGGTGGAGAGGTTGAATCCGCAGGGAAGGATCTTTGCATCACATAATATGAAGTTGTGTACAAGATTAAGGGACCAATGTCCTAATAGGCTTGCAAAAGTCGGATTGGAGTTTGTAGGGAACCGAACGCATGACAGCTTGTTTAATCACTATGAGATCTAGTATGAATTTAGAAGAGTTGAACCCTGAAGATGTACTGAAGGGGTATCTCATCAAAATTCAAAGCTTTTGCTCAGAGAAAGGAGATGCACGTAACATGTATTATATGCGAAGTGAGGCATTTTCGCTTTGTTGCTTGGATGAAGAACTTGCTATATCTGTCCGAAACCGAGAGCAGGAAGCGTGGAGATTCATAACTACATTTGGTTGGTTGTAGATATCTCTCAACTCATTGCATCGCCTACTTGAGTATCTCGTAACATGTCAGTGAATTAGCTGTTGGTTTGCAAAATTGGATGAGCAAGTGTTGTACCATTCCCTTCTCCAACACCAAATTTATGAAAATTTTATGAATGCAATTTGATTACATGGTTATGAGCAAGCATTGCTATTTTTTTTTTTTGTGGTAATTTGTTTAATGGTGACAAGAAACAATCATGTACTATATACCATAAGGATTGAATTGATTTGCATGTATGCATGTTTAAATTTTGACATTATGTAGAATGGAATAATGAACAATTTGAAATTCATATATTTCAACCCTACATAATGATTGGGGGATAGAAATATAGAAAATTGACCTCTACAGACGCGTTGTGACCCCTATAGACATCTGGACCTTCAGCATATTCATGAGGACGAGGAGGGCAGAGGACAGGTTAGAGGATCATAGGGGACTATCATCTGATCTTCTGGAGGAGATGCAGAGGCCTCAGCTATAGTAAGCAGCTCCTACTTGATACTTATGAGGGATGTAGATAGACCTCCATTGATAATTTGTACTAGCAGTAGTCCACTCGGTTGAAGGACCTGTATACGTAGTAACTATATATTTTATGATGTGATTATGCTTTATTAATGAAACATAGGATATAACCCACCATATATCTAAAAAAAATTTGTTGTTTCAACTCTAAGTTATTGCCTTATTTAGATAAACTGGAACTTCTGTTTTGCCTCAAATTTATGCTCATAAAAATTCTCATCTAAAATCCTACAAATCTAATCAAGTTAACAAAATACAGTGGTTGTCCCTAAATCTTTTGAAATCAATCATTGTAGACATCAATCTGAGCTTTCTAAAACATTGTTAAACATATCCCAAAAGAACAGGACAAAAATTTGAAACCAGATCATGAAATTTGTTGATCATTAAAATCTTATTAAATGTACCAATAATGGTTGATATATTTCCTTACGTTTCATTAAAAAGCAATTAACGAAACAGTTATGATATATAAGCTGGATATGTCCCTAACTAATAATGATCATGTAAGTACATTATACATATAACCTGCAAGTTCAAGTCATTAAGTTAAAAAAAAGGTAAATTACATGGCATTTTTGTGAAATTTCCCCATTAGAGATTCTTAAAAAGAAACGAGAACCAACATGAATTGCAAAATACTTGTATAATGCTCTTTATTTCAAACATAATGAGTACAATCTCCACACCAAAACAATAGTACACTCAATATCAAACATTTAGATCAAATTATGAGTCAAGCCACTAAAAACTGCCAACAGGAATCAAACTAACTCGACCATGCTAACTCTGTCAAGGGTTAAAAGAAGAAACTTCGTCAAACCCCTGCAACTTCAACATTCACACTATCAGCTGAAATCAGACAACCTCCTTCTGTGTTGATGCAGTGCAGCTCTCAAACTAGGATGAGATGTGAAGAACTTCTTGCTACGAGAAATCGAAGATTACTTGGAATCGATAGTATTGTTGCAGGTGTGGCCACTTGTTTCACACACCACAAGCTTGCTCTCCAATCTCTAAGAAGCTGGTTTCATGCCAGGTTCGGAGAAACTTAGAGACTGCGAACCGATCCTCACTGTTCTCCTTCTTGGGCTCACGTGTTTGTTTGCGCTCAGTCTCTGACAACTGGCTACAGTCGAAGCCATGAAATGGGGAACTGAAGCATTGCATGGTTTGCTGGAACCTTTCTCCTCAGTTTGGGGAGTTTCTGGTACGTCTCCATGGCCGATGATCAGGGGGCTCCTAGGTGAACCTTTCTGCTTGTTCTTTTCCTTGATCAGCTGCTCGACTATCTCTATTTGGTTTCTAACTTCCTGTAGCTCGAATTCAGTTTCTTTTATCTGTTGGTCTAGCTCGGCAATGCAGTTGTCCTTCTGGTTCTTCTATTCCTGCATCAATGCAGACATGATCCAGATTGGCCATAAGTTGCATAGACCTGCAGGTATCGGTCAGACGATTACCTCTGATAGCTCTCTGTTGTGTTCCACTACCCTCACTCTCTTGGCGAAGCCCAGAGAACAAATCATCTTACCAACAACATCTTCACTAGGACTTAGGTGGACAATCATCAAAACTTTTGAACCATCACCTGTACAAATCGAAGGGATGATCCTTCGTTACATTCATCAAGAAGAAACATAAGAAATTTTCATCAGGGTATCAATATACTACCTAGAGAGTTGCTTAGAATCTGCATAAGCTTGCTATTCCTGCAAAATCATTGTAAAAGGACAACCTAAGCAACTGTACAACAAAATGATTCAACCAATCTTGCAAATTTACTTTCCTATAAGGCATGTGATTGCTCTTCTTCTTCAGCGATGCGATAACATTGCCAAGGGCTGACAATGATAGATTGATTGCCTTTCCCTCGTCCAACGTCTTCCCAGTTGTGCCAGTCTTCATAATCGCTCCCTCCCTCCGAGATCCACCATCCACAGTTTGGCGATTGCTTCGTCACCTCCAGAGCGCCGAATTGTAACTCTAGTTAAGCTGAAGATGAGAAACTATGAAAGAAATAATAAAACTGCCGATCAAAATTTAACAATTGAACACCCACCAGTGTGATCTGCTAGAGACATCATTGACATTAGTCCAAGAGGTAGCGCGAGCTCGCTTCCCATTCACATACCATCAATATGCTTGCTTGAAATCGGACACTGACACATCTATTAGACCCTCGACCTCCATCAATATGCTTGCTTGAAATCGGACACTACACATCTATTAGACCCTCGACTGAACTGTTACTGCCAGAGAGCATATTGAGCCCACTGCCCACTGGACAAAGTATCGAAGAAGTTAAGCAGAGTCATATTGGAGTAAATTGTCGTCTGATGGAATCACACTCACCCTTTGCAAGTGGACTGATACGCTCTAGAGCAAGAAGAATGCTTCACTGTAAACAGATCCCTGATACTCCGCAAGTAATTCTCCAGCATACTCATTGAGAAAGTAAAGGATGCTGATCTATCCTGATCAGCTCGATGAAACAGCTCTTTGATGGATCGAGGCGCGATGCCTGGCTGATCATTTCTCCCCTCCTGCAGAATTATCACGATAGAATCCAACCATTTCAAGTTTTTACAGAGATGATTAGGTTCAATTGAGAGTAACGCTAACACTGACCATAGTGAATGTCTTACCGGTTCCAGTCTGGCCATAAGCAAAGATGCAGACATTGTGTTCGTCGAGCACGAATCTAAGTGTCGGCTGGGCTTCTTGAAATACATCCTCTACATATATTTGATAAACATAAGATATTTAACGAGAATAACATATCGAAATTCAGAAAGAGTTCACCTTGTGTTTCTCCCTGAGAGAACACTCTATCGGCGATGAACTCTTCTTAGCTCCTCTTGCCGACTTCACTATAATCTTCTCAGCTCCGGCCAAAATGGATGATTGCACATTCCTTCTATCGGTCGAAGGAGGAGGCCTCGACCAAACTCGACAGATCACTCTGATACTGCCTGAAAAAAACTAGTACTACTTCAAGTAAATTGCCAGGTTACGATGAAGATTTATATTAGTCATCACCTTTTATGTCTAGGATCTCGTTCAATGCTTCTCTCCTCTTCCCATCTAAGCTTCTCTGTTTCGATGTCAGCGAAGAAATTTCAGTTGCAGACAATTCATACAAATCAGAAACTAAGCGGAAGAAAAAAAATAAAAGACAAATCTTACATTGGAGACTAGAGATTGTGTGCTCCAATCCTTTATCATCATGCTCCGCGTAAACAACACCCAACACCAGAACACTCCATTGTGAAATCTTCCATTGTGAAATCTTCCATGGAAAAAAAAAAAAACCGAAACCAACGAAGATGTAATCGAAAATTTTCTCCTAGAGTCTGCAAGCTGAAACCTTTACCGAACTGCTGCAACAAGAAAAGCCTAGAAGAGCAAGAAGAGCAATACTTCTCTGGAAGTTGAAGCTAGAGGTGAAAGCAATGGATAGGTGTGTGTTAGTTGTAAAGGTTAACAAAAACGGAGAGAGATCAGAATAAAGGCTAAAAAGTTTAAGTTTTTGGATAGAGAGAAGATGCCATGGATGAAAACAAGGAGAGACCAGATGAAATGATTACTAAATTAGTATAAAGACATTGGAGGAGAGATCAGATTCCAAGAGCCAATCAAAGTGTTGGTTTTTATTTATTTATTTATTAAATGTAACTTTTGAAGAATTCTCATTTCTCAAGAATTTGAATAACAAAGATCGATGTGGAAGAAGAGATATAAATGGGAGGAAAAAGTGAGCATATGATTAAGGGAATTTTGAAAAAAGAAGGCAAGTGAAGCCAATTAGAAAGCAAGTGAATTTTTTTTTTATTTTTTAATTTGAATTTTTATGGGAGTGTCAGAGGGGGAGTGTGGGAGGTTGGACTCGAGTTTTCAGGTAGAAAGTTAATTTTATTTTTTTTTGTTAAAATATTTTTGAAAGTTACCTCAGCTCCAACGCACACCATCAAGAAGAGATCGTCGGAGAAAGAGGTGAAGCTCGTCAAGATTCATCAGAAACAGCCGCAGCAAGCAGAAGCAGCAGTACGAGCAGGAGGACGACAGTGATCATAGACCCAGATCCAAGAATGGAAGAAAGAAAGGGCATCATCCATCTCTACCGCAGCGGGCCCCACCCCATCCCTTCCTCCTCCAACTCCTCCACCTCCCCCCTCCCATAATAATACCCAGACCCGTTTCTCTTCCCCATGAGCACTCACAATTTCATTATTACTATTATTGTTATTTTAGAATTGGAAAAAAAAAAGAAAAAAGAAAAATGGAGTTTCTTGAACTTTGTTGCAGGGTGGGAGAGGCACGCTTCTATTTGCCCTCACCTCTCTGCACCCCCATCATTAAGGAGCATGTGTGAACTAAATCACCAGCAAAAGTGTACCGAATTATATCTTCTCAAATTTACCAGGATATAGATGCAAATAGTGACATATGAAGGACTCTTGATAAGCCAATAGAGAAACAATGTCCGTAACAGCCTCCATGGTGCTCCGGTTCCGTTAATACATAACAACCTCCATAGTGCTTCAGTTCCGTTAATACAAGTCGACCACGTATAGTGTCAGATAAGTGACCCCCAAACTTGCATCATACTTAGTCAGCAAACAATAACGTGATGAAGTGCTGAATTCTAGTTAGTTAATCAAGTGATTAGATGTGCCAATTTAATTTTCTCTCCATTTGGTCACTCTTATTTGCACCTAATTTTTTTCGGGTTAAAATCAAGTGACAGGATTCAGTTGTTGCTACTTATGCAAAAGTTGCGGTCAGGTGTTCCCTGTCTGTTTTTAGTTCTGAAAATGGAATCACTTCTTTGTTCTGCTTCTATTGCTCCATATCAAAGGAATGTTCTGCATTTTACTGTGGTTATTGGTACAGTAACTTTATGGCGTTTGATGGTTTTAACAATGGATATGGAAGTATTTGAACTGGTTATGTTTTACAACTCCTTTGTCTCTATTGGTTTTGGTTATATTAGATGAATTGCTTCCTTGTGATGCATAATGATGTATGACTCATAGATTGAGGAATGCATGTTTCTCTTCAGCTTATTATCAAGCCAGTTGTTAATGTGTTTCCACTCATAAGGAGCGATGCAATAGAGGATCGCTACAGTGTGTTGGTTAAGTTTGATGATAAGAAGAGTGCTGAGAAATTCTATCGTGAACTCACTGGCTGGCACTTCTGTTGGGGATCGAATCCCCCATCGAGATCGCAGAGACGAAGAAAATAATACAATACAAGAAGAACACAAGAATTAATGTGCTTCGGCCGACCAAGTTTGACCTATGTCTACGAGAACAACAAGAGAAATATCCATTATGAGAAAAATAGGTTACAAGAAGTGATCCAAATATCTCTCTACCTCTCGCATATCTTATAATAACATAAACATCTATCTCATCAATTACTCACTTCTCTCGTATCACATACAATATATATATATATATATATATATATATATATATATATATATATATATATATATATATATATATATATATATATATATAAATATATATATAATGTCCATATCCTAATCCTATTAGAATAACACTATTACCATCTAATTGATGTTCCAATCTAATTAGAACTCTGGTCTTCTAACCCAAGTCCAACTGGGACTCCTTGTGATCCTTGATCACATCTTGATACTCAACGATGCGAGACACAAACCCAACAATCTCCACCTTGGCTCGTATCCGATGAGCCATGCATCTTGGAGAAACTCTGTTGTTCTCGCCATCCACTTCGCAAACATCCACCACACGATCACCAGGTTCCACCAATCGGGAACAACTTGTATAATCATTACCGTCTCTATACTTTAGCACTCATGATCACTAAACCATGCTCTCCTCCGAGCACTCATGATCACTAAACTGTACTCCCTTGAACACTCACGATTACTATACCACACAATTCACCAAGCACTCATAATTGCTACATCGTGCTCTATCTCGGTCAAAACACCTGGAGCTCCTGAGTACTCGCAATCACTTATCATATTGTGCACCACACAAAAGTGATCGATACACCGTACTCCACCTTGATCCAAAAACTATGACCAATTCAAGAGACAGATAATTATACATTATCATGTGCTTTATCATGTCACAAAGTAATCGTACCCATTAACATTAAGTATCATGCCGTACTTCATCGTACAATCAACTAACCATCGACAATTGATTATCTCAGTCAATATCGATCCCTTAATCACCATCGATCACTGCTGATATAAACAAAATCTGCTTTAAACAGTAAATTTTGGCCAATCCGCATCCACCACTACATCCGGAATGCTGAAAAACATAGGATTTGACTCCTGAATCACCTTAATCGGACACTGATTCTTCAATCCATGCTCCTATAAACCATAACCGTCGATCTATGCCTCAGAATCTATCTCAGTTACCAGCCACTCCTTTTGGTGTACATTGTTAGAGCTTCCGGTTGTGCCAATGTGTCCTCATCTTTGCTTGATTCAATTTATTCTATCCTATGTAACACAAAAACCTTGTGGAACCATGTCATGTTGGGTACTCCATGCATCATGCATTGGTGTTCCTAATTTGCTGTGTAATGTGTAGAGTTTGTTGTGTTTCATGTGTCCTCACAACATAGATTTCTTTTTTCCGCTTCATTTTACCAGTTGACTTACTTCAGCCAGTTAACATTCATCTTTCACATCCTATGAAGGAGCCCTACTTAAATTAGCTCTTTAAGGTTATTCTTATTACTATCTGCTCACCTACAAAGCATTATAAATACACATCAGGACATTTCTGATCTGGACTCCATTAACTATTTCGTTAATTGTCAACAATAAAGCTTTTTAAGATTACTCATCCACTTGAAATGAGCCCAAATAGAGAACCGATTCTCATTAGCTGATGGTTCTACTCAGTTTCTGCCTACATCCAAACTAAAGAGGACCACTTGTACAAACCAAAATATATTTTTACCATCTTCCTCAAGTATGGTTTTCAACTCCTACGTGTATACTTCTACCTGAACGTTGTACATAACTATAACTACAAGGAGCCATTGTAGTTAAAAAAACACCAGAATTTCTTATTTGCCGTAGTGTTCTGTCAATTCCGTGAATGCCCATGACTTTAGGTAAATATTAGACTTGGGTATTAATTAATTTGTTCTTGCAGTTATGCCATTTTTGTCAAGAGCATTCTATGAAACCTGCATGCCCAGTATGTGGAACTTCTGAGAACATCTGGATCTATCTGTGTAATCAGCGGCTTTGTTGGTTGTGGCAGCTGCTTTTTTTTACTGTTATTCATATGAATTAGTCAAAAATATCAATATGTCCTCTGTTCTATGTCGTTACTTGTCATATTACATTAAGACCATTGTTCTTATGGATACAAAGAAGGTCATGCTATCAGACACTGGAAAAATCCTCAGCATTGTTATTCTCTTGATTTGGAAACACAACGTGTTTGGGATTATGATGGTGACACATATGTCTATCGACTTAATCAATCAAGAAGTGATGATAAGTTAGATAAGTTGAAGTCCCATTGTAGAAGGCAGGGGAGACCCTGGAATTTATGGAACTATCAATGTTGAAAATAACGCATTATGAAACCCGTTATATTGTGTTACATAACATAACGGAGCCCTAGCGCTACGTAACAGTTAGAAATAACTCAATGCACCATAACAATATATTTTTTATGTTATTTTATGCTATATTACGTAACGTTACATTAAATTACGCTATGTTGCATTATTTACAATTATTTTTAGTAATCTATATATTGTTGTTAATTATTATTTTGATTATTAGCAATCTGCTGTAATTTTTTTACTTGATTAGTTATTGCCTTGTTTGATTGCTTGTGGAATTGCTAACTTATTAATTGCGATTATTTTCTTATTCACTTGTTTTAATTGCTCTCCGGTTACTGAAATATCTTACTTGTTGATTCTATTGAATTTTTAACTGAACAAAAATCAACAATTACAAATAAAATAAATTGTAACATTACAAAATACAAATTACAACAATAATAATAATTAGAATTGAAATAAAAAATTAGAATGTTCCTTTCATGTTTAAATGATGACGGGAATTATGGTTACAGACTTAATATAATTTATGAAGATAAATGTGAAAATTATTGTAATACTTAATATAAAATTAGGATAGATTATTTATTGCAAAATAGTTTTATATTCAATTTTAGATATTTTAAATTTATTTTTTAATTTATAAAATTGAAGCTATTATGGAGGTGAAGAAAATCATTGCTGATGTAAGCTTCCATTCCCTGTTGTGTTCATTAGTTAATTGGAATCCGTCATCGTTTTTCTTACTTAATAAGCTAGAACTCTGTTGCTTATAGTTATTGATCAACATAAGGCCCCCTCGTCTAGTGTTAATTTTTCTTTCTTCAGAGTAATGAGAACCTTGTAAAGAATCAAAATATTTGGCACAAAAAGATCAAAGAAATTGAAGAGGGTACTTGACATTGGTGCATTTGAATGACTTTGGAGATTTTAGAGAGAGAGAGAGAGAGAGTTGAAGAGTTGAGGTACTTGACATTTGCATGCGAAGAAAAGGGAGGCAAGAAGGGGGAGACAAGAGAGGTGAGAGGATGGACAGAGGTGATGAAGGGTAGAGGTGGTGGTGAAGGGCGATTAGGATTTTGAAGGGAAGAGGCGAGCTCGAGAAGAAATTTAGTTTTCTTTTTTGTTTATGTGATCCTTTCTCATAGAAAGGATGACGAGAGAGAGACACACAGAGAGAGAAAGAGAGAGAGAGTTGAAGAGTGTAGTTGGGGATAGTTTTTAGAGTACAAGATTTGAGAAAGGTAGAACCCAAATACTCAAACATTGAACACCAATGCACAGGAATAACTCATAAAACATAAACATTAAAACTTATAATTTGTCTTTTTCCAAATATTTAGAGGATAATTTATTACACCCTTCTAAATGGAAAATCTAGTTGCTCAAGTTTTCGAATGATAGGCTCAACAATAGCCAGAACATTTGGAATGTTCTTGATGTAGGTTGCGGAGTAGCAAGCTTTGGTGCTTACCTTTTGCCACTTGGCATCATTGCCATGTCACTTGCACCTACTGTTGTACATGCCGATAGATTCTAAAACTATGTTGTATTCAGATTTAGTTTAAATTTAGTCCCACGTCCCCTGTTGGATTGGTTGTATGGTGTTGAGACACCTATATAAATATATGTATCTCTTGATTTATAATAAAAAAGATTAGTTAGTTCCGGTTATTTCATAACATGGTATCGAGCACGTTATGTAATGAATCTCAGTCATCAATTTCGACCATCAATAATTGATGGTCGACTCCAACTCTGGCTCCAACTGATTTCGACGTGACTCCAATTCTGACTTCAACTCCATAATCTTGTCACTAATTTGATGCTGACTCCGATTTTGATTTTAACTCTGACTCTACAATTATATCACCAATTTGATTCCACGTTTGCTTCAATTCCTGTTCTTTCTCTGCTTTGTGACTACAAAAATTCTAGTTAGTTCCTCCTCGACTGCAAGGGTGTACTTCAGACTTGATATAACCCTTTACTCCTTTATTTGCCTACTACTGCTTCTAAGAAAGAATTTATCTGCTGCTGCTTCTAAGAGTGAATTTATCTGCTGCCTACTACTGCTTCTAAGAAAGAAGTTTATCTGCTGCCTGCTACTGTTTCTAAGAAAAATTTTATTGCTACTAATGCTCGAATATAGGTGTGCTTTGATGATTCAAGTGATTCATATATAGCTACTGATACTGATGTCTACTGCTGCTACTGCTGTCATTGCTGCTGCTCTTCCACTTCAAGTTAATCTGTACAATTGAAGATGGAAGACAGTATTTTCTAATCTGTGTAACAAGTTTGGTATAATTGATATTTATACTCCAGCTTGAGAGGGAGTGAGATTAGAAAACTATCTTGTATTTGGAACCTATTCTTTTGTTTTTCTTCTAGACTTTTTCTCAGCCTACAAGGGTTTGGACTGTATTTGGAGCCTATTCTTGCATGTATGACCTTAAATTGCATCTCTAACTAGTTTTCTCCGATTCATGGTAGGAGTGAACATAAGTTGGTTCTTGCCAATTTTGGCAAAACCGAACAAAATTGATTAGAATTGGGACCGAATACAAAGAGATCTAATTAGGTTCGGTTATTTGGTTTCAATTTTTGGAATAAAACTTGTCTAACATGATCATTATAAACATTATCAAGTATATCTCTTCAACTATCCAATCGGTGTTGCATTTGCTAATATTATTTATTATATATATGTGTACCTGTATGTGTGTGTGTATATTAACTAAATCAGTCGGTTCTGCTTGGTCCAGGTTTCCAAGCTCGAAACTGAAAACCCAAATCATTGCGGTCTGGTTCTGTTTGGCTTTGGCTATCCAGATCGATCTTGATCGATTATTTTTGTTTTATCTGAACTTTGCTCTCTCTGAATTCATGACATTCCCCACTCGTGTCTATAGTTATCTTGGTAGGGTTTGATATCGTATTATTAGTAATGGCCATAATTAAAATGTTATTGAATCTTCTCTTAGCCTTAGTCTCCATAACCATCCCAAATATTCTTTGTTAAATTAGATGATTACAATGATGATCCTTAACAAACAAATTGTGACCGCCAATGGAGAATATATTGGTTCGTATTAGTCAGATCATTTCCTATGACATTGCTTATGTTTTACAGCTTCTCATAAAATTTTCATCAGGTCTTAAGTAGAGCCTTCTAAATATGGAGTTGCACCATGCAACCATTAACTGGTTTATTTTCATGGGAAAAGGTTTATATCGTGATGATTATTAATTGCTAAGCTCATTTAAGTTTAATCTATGGTTGTAGAATCTAGGATAGAGCATTTTTGTGCAGCTCCATGCATATTTTGTGGTAGGCAATTAATTGACTTGCCAAATTTTTTTTTAAAATATTGTCCGACCATTTGTTATGTTACGTGTAAGGTTTTAAATATTGTCTAATACCAAAATATATGACAAATATCGTATTGGATTTGAGGCGTAGGATAAATGGTATGTCATACAATATCGATCTGATATTGTCGATACTTTCAATATTGCCAACATGACATGCCCAATATTGTCATTTCTGATATCATAAATCATCTACCAATACCAATTTCCATGTATAAATTGGTTAAGATTTGTTCATTTTTAGCTGTGGAAATCTCGACTGTTGGCATTACTTGCCAAAATTCTTAGCAGCAGAAATTTGTAATTAACCTCTAGTTCTAATCATCCAAAATTTGTGGAAATGTTCAGGTTTTGGGACTAGATTACACACAAGCACGTTCATTCAAGTTGCACGTGCATGGGTACCATGCCACCAGTGCACGCACACTTGCAATATGATATGTACTTGTGCTGTGAACAAATGATTCCTATAGAATTAGAATATATTAATGAAGAGCACCGCAAGACTCTGAACGAAGATTATTTCTGTGTTCAGATAGAGACCCCATCGAATAAAGCACAACTAAGGCTTAAATAGGCTCTATATCGGACTACTACAACGACAACTTGCTTCAGCCAAATACAATAGCAATCTAGCAGCATATTTACACCTCTCTCATAGTGTCTTCGATATCATGAAGATGTATCCAGATTAGACATGTCTGAATTCAACACTTCTTTACACCCCTTGGTTATGTATCTGCACTTCTTGATTTTCTTCTGATTTTCTATCTACTCTCCATTTTAGAGATTATATCTGGATCCTTTAGGACACAGTTGACACTTTTCTTGCACTTCTATCTTACTTGTTACATGCATTAAGATGTGACTTTCTTGTGTCCATATAAAGATTCAACTCTAAATTTGAAAAAAAATGTTATATCAGTGGTTTATATAAGATATTTTGTTGGATGTATATCCATACATGACTCTCTATTTGATGAATCACAAACTCTATTCGTAGTATGATATATTGTATAGGTTAGATGTATGCAAATGAATCAAGTGAGACGTGATTGATACAACCGATATAGTTGACAAGCCGATATTGATAGGTTAAAACGATTCAACTTCAAGATTATATTTGATAGAGCTAGCATGAATCATATGAATAAATCTATTGGAATACAGCTTGAAATGACATTGAAAATGGTATCAAGCTCCGCAAAATCTGAGTTTGAAGGTGAAAATTATGATTGCTCAAAGTTAGAAAGATGTAGCAGGATGAGTGGATGAAGTTTGTGTAGCAACATCAACTTCAAGCCCCGTTTTGAAGATGATGCATACAAAATTGGAAAAAACTATATAGGATAAACTTGTAGAGACTTGAGTCCTCTTTCCAATGGTGCTTGAATAACCAAAATCCAACTTTTAAATCAAAACTTACAGCCAATTTACAAAAGTACTAGGCTA
Source organism: Dracaena cambodiana (assembly GCA_036321105.1). Lineage (NCBI taxonomy): Eukaryota > Viridiplantae > Streptophyta > Magnoliopsida > Asparagales > Asparagaceae > Dracaena > Dracaena cambodiana. The sequence continues at coordinate 47,815,076 of JAYEPQ010000002.1, read as the reverse complement.
AAACTGGACTGTCAATAGCAGCGGTTGCTATAATAGCACCAGCGTCAGGAACAATGTGGGACATTGAGACTGCCGATAGCGTTGCACAGCCACATTGAGGCTGTCGATAGCATTGCATAGCCACGTGCATTATGAGGTTGTCGATAGCGTTGCATAGCCAGCGTGGGACGTTGATGCTATCGATAGCATTGCACAGCCACATGCAAGTTGCACAGCCACGTGCACAGCCAATTTACAACCAATTTACTGAAGTACTAGTCTAAAACTAGGCTGTCGACAACAATAGTTGCTGCAAAAGCAACCGCGTCGAGGGCAGCGTGAGACGTTGAGGTTGTCAATAGCATTGCACAACACGTGCATTCTGGGGTCTTATCAATGCATTTTTCAAGGGAGTTCACGTGAAAATGGTTTCCATGAATCCTAAACATGGTAAGACTAATATGTCATAGTTTAGGATCAATGGATGAGATATCTCTCCATTTTCCTCTATGATTTAGATCCCTTGAGAAATTAGAGCAAGACTATAAAAGGGAATTGAGGAAAGAAAAGAGACTTTTGGAGAATTTCAAAGAAGAACGTGAAGAAAAAAGGCTAAGCTTTCGTGGATTTCAAGGAAGCTTCATCATCATCAACGCACCTTCAAAGATGCACTACATTTGCATATCCTTACTGTAAAATAATATGAGCATCAAATATTCATCTATTGTGGGGATTCTAATGGAATGGGGGCTTGGACGAAACTGTTTTGTTTTCATTTACATCCCTTCCTGAGTGTGATGTAGAAACCCAGAATCCTCACTCTATCAAAATGATTGCAAAACTTTGCTTCTAAAGCTCCAAAGTGCCAACTAGTCGCATGTTCATATTTGGACGCAATTGTGAATCCTGAGAACGGAGTTTGGAGATTGAATCAAACATGGGAACAGTCTGATTTTTTGTTTCTAATTAAAGCCAGCCCAGACTATTTGTGAGTAACGGCCATACCTTGTTTTGAACATGAGACCTGCGTAACCTAACTCGCCGGCAATGTGTTATCGTTGAGCCATGGCTCACTAACAAGCCTATACTATTTGAAAGTCACCAAAAAAATTTCCTACTCTATTGCCAACATATTTGATCTTTCTTTTTTTTTTTTTTGGGTTTAAATTATATTTTAGAAGATCTTAGCAGCAACAGCAGATTATTTTTCAAGCTCTGTTGTGCATCAAGTTTGCTCCGGCAATACCACATACTTTATTCTTTTTTTTTAATGCAATATAGGCACCAAATAATTGCTTTTCATTCAGAAGAGCATAGTTGGAGGTCAGAAATAAACCTAAATTGTTCTTCTATAGTGGATAAATAAATAAATTTTAAGCTTACACCTCCGGATTTAAAAATAACAAAAAATCAAGTACAAAAGATCTTCACAAATAGCGCACACTGCAAAAGTTGGTCTACTTAGTTAAGAAAAATTGAATCACTTTCTTAAACCAACAGCAACATTTGCATTACTTGTTTACCAGTACCTTGCGACCAACCTTGTTTCTTGTGAAGCTGATGAATTCATTCTTCATAGAGACAGCTGAAGCCAGTCCTGCAGCACACTGACTGCAATGATCTGGAAAAAGTTATGCTCAATACCACTGCTCGCCACCAGTAGCAGTAAGAAAGCCTACGATCATGACCACATTTGGAGCTATGCCAGTCGAATTTCACACAAATGCCAAGAGGGAGCATATTGTTGACAGCACCAACGCAGCCGGATTTCATAAGAATGGCAAGAGTGGGCCCCATCATTGACAGCATTGGTGCCAACAGACAAACGAGTAAGCCACTCGTCGACAGACCTGTGAGGATCCAAATACCCCTGATTGTCGATTGCTTTGGTTTGTAAGGGGCCTCAAATGAGAGTAAAGATCTTAAATTGATGAAGAACTGATGGTTGCACTATCTACTGGGTGGTACAACAAAGGAAAACGCTACATGAGGAACATTAGGATCATCGACAACAGGAAGTGTAACTCCTTGCTTTCCAAAATACTGTGTAGTGTTTGGAGATATATCATCAACAAGTACGTTAAGCCTAAAAGCACAATAAACTTAATACAAATCTACTCCTTATGATCATATATATATAGTAATCCAACGATTTTTCTTCAATTTTTTTTTTTCTATAATTAGGATCTCCACCTCCTTAACTTTAATAAAATTAAATTTCATAAATTTTGGAGTTTATTTACGCTTTCAACAAGTGGATACAAAATATTTATTTATTGAAATTGTTAAATTTTTTCTCAACTTGATGGCGGACCAAATCAAAACTAAAAGCCAAAATATTAGGTATGAGTGAACCCTAAAGGGTCGAGATCATAAACCGAAAGAAAATTTTTAAAAAAATTTCTTTTGGGTTATGATCTCAACCCCCTTGGGTTTACTCATACCCAATTTCTCGGGTTTTAGTTTTGATTTGGTCCTTCATCAAGTTAATACAAAATTAACGGTTTTCAATGAATAAAACATTTTGTATGCACTTGATGAGAGGATAAATGAACTCCAAAATTTATGAAATTTAATCCGAAAGAAGTTAAGGAGGTAGAGATATTAAATATAAAAAAAGTTTGAAGAAAAAGCATTGGATCATTATAGTTTTGCCACTAGTTGACGTAACTTTTCCTGAGCTGGCGGCTCACCTACAGTAATCCATATATATATATATATATATATATATATATATATATATATATATATATATATATATAATCAAAGATTTATTGGCATCAAATAAGTTCAAGGATTTATTCAGGGATATGGGCAGATCCACGTGTATCTAAGGGCGACATCCCCTCCCAACAATTTTTTTTAACACAGTAGAAATTTTAATTTTTTTGAAACTTTTTCAAAGACACCCATATTAACTCTGCCAGTGATGTGCTTAAAGATTTATCCTTTCATTGTCTGTCCCAAGCCATGATAAAGGAGGAAGGTTGTGATAGGCCGGTGACAGCCAACGTAAAATATTATCACATATTATGATATGAGCCAAAATATGAATTTCGCTGGGGCATTCCCTATTGAGCGACATGCTACATCGGAGCCCGAGTGTAGTAAAAAATGTGTGAGGGTTGCTAGGTCGTCGCCCAGAAGCGACGCGTCACGTTGGTGCCCGGATGTGGTGTCAAATGTATAAGGGTTCCCACATCTTAATGAGCGGATGGGGCTAAACAAGTTAGCTCATAAATATAGATTTCGGTTGGCATCGTAAAATATAGGCTCTCTTACAGGTAGATTAATAGAGTTAGTTGATATTATAATTAGAAAGAGAATTAACATTTTGTGCGTGCAGGAGACTGAGTGGGTAAGTGAGAAAGCTAAAGTCATAGTCTTAGGGTTATAAACTTTGGTATACGGGTAGAGATAGAAATCGTAATGCGGTAGGTATGATCATAGATAAGCAATTACTTGGAATGTAGTGGAGGTTAGGAGGAAGGATGATAGAATTTTATTAGTTAAAATTATTTTAGATAGAGAGATTTTTAATGCCATTAGTGCCTATGAATCACAAGTAGGACTTGATGAATTCAGTAAACATCAATTTTGGGAGGATCTGGATGAGATAGTATAAGAAATACCTGTTAGAGAAAAACTATTTGTTGGTGGTGATCTCAATGGGTATGTAGGAACTAGTCGTAATGGTTTGATAGTGTACATGGAGGATTTGGTTTTGGAGAAATAAATGAAGCAGGTAATTCAATTCTAAATTTTGCTTTGTCTTATGATTTAATTTTAGTGAATACTTGGTTTAAAAAGAGAGTTTCTTGATTACTTTTAAAAGTAGATCGAATGCAAGCCAAATAGATTTTTTTTAACTAGGAGGGTATATAAAACTGTTGTATAGATTGTAAGGTAGTGCCAAGTGAAAGTGTAGTTACTCAATATAGACTATTAGTTTTAGATATTCAGATTAGGAAGAGACTTAGAAAATTTAAGTATAAGTTAGATGTTAAGATTAAGTGGTGGTGATTAGAAGGTAATCAAAAAGTTTTTGTAGATAGAATAGTACAAGAAGCAAATCGAGGAACCATAATGATTCTAATGTAACATGGAACAAAATGGCTAGCTGCATAGGATAGCTAAAGATATATTTGGTGAGTCGAGAGCCGGTGCTCCACCATGTAAGGATACATCATGGTGGAATGAAGTGGTAAAAAATACTATTAAGATCAAGCGAGACTTTTATAGAGATTTGGAGAATAATAATAATAATAATGGAATAAGTTTTGAGAAGTATAAACTAGCGAAGAAGGAGGCTAAGAAAGCTGTTCGGAATGTAAAAACTAAATTATATAAACAAGTGTACGAGAAGTTGGAAAATAAAGAGATAGAAAATGATATATATATATATATATATATATATATATATATATATATATATATATATAATTGCTCGAATAAGAGAGGGAAAGTCTAGAGACTTATATACTGTAAAGTGTATTAAGGATGAGGATCAGACGGTTCTAGTTCGAGACAAAGAGATTAAAGAAAGATGGAAAGATTATTTTGATAGATTATATAATGGTAGTTTTACTCAAGATTTGGGAGATCTTACTATTCAATGTGAAGATATGAATCATAGTTTTATGCGCAGAATTAAAGAGTCTGAAGTAAAAGAGGTTTTGAAGAGGATGAAATTAAGAAAAACTATTGGTCCAGATGAGATTCCTATAGAGGTATGGATACTTCGGAGGGATTGGTGTGAGGTGACTAACAGATCTTTTTAACAAGATTTGACAAATTAAGAAAATGCCAAATGAATGGAGGAAGAGTACGCTAGTATTTCTGTATAAAATAAGGGTGATATTCAGAGTTGTTTTAACTATCGAGGAATAAAACTCATGTGTCATACTATGAAGCTTTGGGAAAGGGTAATTGAATATTGATTGCGACAAACTGTTAAAATATCAGAGAACCAGTTTGGATTTATGCCGGGACGATCGATGACAAAAGCTATTCATTTACTTCATCAACTTATAAAGCGATTCCGAGAGAGAAATAGAGATTTGCTTATGGTATTTATTGACTTAGAAAAAGCCCATGATAAGGTAATACGAGAGATACTTTGGTAGATATTGATGAAGAAAAGAGTTCCCATCAAGTATATCGACATAATTAAGAACATGTATGATGGAATAGTGGCCAATGTCAGGACATGTGGTTGTTTAACAAGTGATTTTTCTATCACAATTGGATTGCATCAAGAATCTGCATTAATCCCGTTCTTATTTGTTCTAGTGATAGATGAGTTTACTAGAGCTATTCAGGATGATATACCTTGGTGTATACTATTTGCTGATGATATTGTCTTAGTTGATGAGATAAGAGCAGGGGTAAATGCAAAACTAGAGTTATGGAGACATACATTAGAATCTAGAGGTTTTAAATTGAGTAGGTCTAAAACAGAGTATATGGAGTATAAATTTAGTAAACGACGGACCATAAACTATAATGCTGTAAAACTGGATGGGTAAGAGATACAAATGAGCAGTCAGTTTAGGTATTTGGGTTCTATTATTCAGAATGATAGAGATATCGATAATGATATTAATCATAGGATACAAGCTGGCTAGTTGAAATGGAGGAGGGTAACGAGAGTTTTATGCGACCGTAACATTCTGTTAAGACTGAAAGGAAAATTTTATAGGACTGCTATTAGGCCAGTTTTGTTATATAGCACGGAATGTTGGGCTATAAAGAAATATTATTTACAGAAGATAAGTGTAGTAGAGATGCGCATGCTCCATTGGATATGCGGTAACACTAGGAGAGATAAAGTGAGAAATGAAAATATTCGTGTTAAGGTAGGTATAGCTCCATCGATGAGAAGATCTGAGAAAATCGATTACGATGGTTTGGTCATGTGCAACGTAGGCCACAAATACACCAGTTCGACGAGGAGAGTTTATCAATGTAGGACAAGTTAAAAATTGAAGAGAAGACCGAAGAAAATATGGATGAAGGTGATACGAAAAGATATGGATTCTAGAGGTTTAAATGAGGAGATATTACTTGATAGAAATGAATGGAGACGGACTATCAAAGTGATCGATCCGCCGTGATTCTTTTTTGGTTCATGTAGCCTACCCCAAATACTTGGGATGAAAGGCTTAGTTGTTGTTGTTGTTTTTCAAAGACACCCATATTAAATACTCAATTTTATAATTTGCCCTCACCGAAATTTTTATCTTTTTATTATGAGTATTAGAATTATTAAAGATAAATGGCTCAATAATTATGTGAAGATGATATTTTGTTTTTTAACTAAATAAAATATTTTTATTTAATTTTAAACTCAAAAAATCAAAGACAAAATTTATTGAAGATGATATTTGTATTATAATATCTTAAATTTGCATAGAAACTAGATAATTATAATATGAGTTATAAAATAGAAATATTTATACTAGTGCTGTAATGCCATACATTTATATGTGAGTTATTCAATAAAACATGATATTTTTTGGATCAGGAGCCCTGCACCCTCGACAGAAGCGCTTTGCCCCCTGTACCTCCAACGAGCTGTCCAAATAGCTCATCTCTTGAATAACTCCGCTCCTCTTGGTTCAGATAGCCGGGTCCACCCTTGTTTAGAGATACAAAATTCTATGTTTAGGTATAAGATCTAAGGAAATAAAAGATTTATTACAATCCTAACCATAAAGTTTGAATAACGGAACAACGTGAGACATCAATTATAAGTCACCAAAGAAAGCAATAAAAAAAGTCAGTCTTCTCCTTCTAATGATTACTTTAAGAAATCACCTATTGAGATCCTTCTTCTTCCTTAATGAAATAACCCGTACCCGCACAATGTGTTTATTTATAATATAATAATATTTTATTATTATGATAATACTCTTTATTTTGTATAGCTTAGCTTTTAAAAGATTGAACTAAAATATAAATTATTTTAAAAAGATATTAAAACCAAAATTTTAAATTTCTAAAATTTATTCGCTCTTTTATAAAGTCCAATCCCTTTTTTTGTGGCGTAAAACTTAAATAAAAAATATTTATTAAAATGTGACTTTAAAGGATTCGATTCTTTAAACTCTCATTTATGCACCAAGTTACATGCCCAAACCATGCACCCAACCAAGTCACATGCCCAAACCACTAGGCTATGTTGGTAGGTTGTTATATTGATCATCAGTTTTCTTTCTAAATCTAATTTTCTATTTATCTTCTTCAACCTTCAACCTCCTAACTCATTTTCTCCATTAATTTAATGATGAAACTTTCAATTTAACTTTCCTTTTTAATTCTTAAAAATTAAAATATCTAAATTAAATTAGAGTCTTTCATATCTTAAAACTTCCAAATTTGAAACCTATATAAAATCACATTTTTAACCCATTTCAAACCTAGAGTCCATCCTCTAAAATTCTCTCTCTCTCAACTTGCTAGAGCAACTCACAGGAGCTGCCATTGGAATCCCCACAGTTATCGTAGCCGTTGCTAGAGCTGCCACTACTTTGCCGAAGAGCCACCTTCTTCCAGCTCTTTCCACTTTTTTTGGATTTTCATTCGTTTGTCTAATGATGAGAAATAAACTCTCTTTTCTTATTGGTTATAAATTATTTTAATGAATCCTATGTTGGCTCACCCACAATCCAATAATTCTAATAACTTAAATATCCACCATCTTATAAACCTAATAAAACAGATTCAAGGTCGCTTCTTAATTTCAAACATGTTAATACTAATTAACTTTAAAACTATTTTTTATTGTGTTATAAATATAGAAAAATCTCTAAAAATCATCTAAATTAATATTAAGTTATTTTTAATATTTTTAGAATGATTTTGTGTGTAGATTGCTCTTTGTGATGATAATTAATCAATATCGGGACATGAATCAAGGTAAGTTCATTTTTAGACTTATTAATCATTCTATTTTATGTAATTATTGTTTTAATTATATTTATTTTGTATAAATTGATTTTTTATTTTATAAAAATTCATCAATTATTTATTATTGTTCCTGTTATAAAAAACCTATTGCCTTTGTTATGAAGCTATCATTAAATTTGTTAAATCACATTGTATAGCAAGATTTTAGAATATTTGATATATCCAATATTTGATAAATCACGTAAAAGTTATAATCATAGAAAAATATTATCTGTAATATTATCTTGTGTCTGTATCTAGGCAAGTTGTCTTAAATATTAGTTATATAATTAAAGAACGAGCGTTGCACAGAAAACCTCCCAACATTCGTACACTTACTTGACCGATTTTTATCTATGTTATATTAAATCAGTAAATTTTTGATTTAGCTAATTTTGATCTATTCAATAAAGTATAAATCGAATGAACCAATGAACCTTGTTTTAAATAAACTAATAAAACCGAATTAAAATATTACATGTGATTCATATAACAAGAATTTAGAACTAACATAAATATACTAGAATAATACTGGGTTAGCAAAAAACTGGATGATGGAAAAATAATTCACTTTTACTATAACATATGAAGTTGTACAACTATAATATGTGAAGTTGTACAACTGAATTTTTTGCACACTATGAGTGTGTGATGATTTGCTGATTGTACCTTATTATTTTTATTTGCTTGATGGCTAGTCTAATTCAACACCGAACAATCCATGTATTAATTTTCTAGGTTTGTACATGATATAATTGAAACAATGACATCCCATCAATTAGCTTTCCTATTTACATAACATCATAAATAAAAATACGCTTGTTATAAAATTGACTATTCTAGATGATATTATATTTAATCTATGACTTCTAATATTGTTTTTATAGATTAATATAATATTTTCTAAAACTTATTTTATTATCATAACTGGACATAACTAATAGTGTAATATTACATAGGCTTTTAATTGTTTTTATATATACTATATTGGTTGTGATTTGATGATTTGGGTGTGAATGTCTAGACTTATCAATAGATACACCAGAGTTGATGTAGGCGTATGATGAAGAGAAGGTTGAAACTCAATAGAGAATTAGAGTTATATTATTTTCTCTTATTTAGTTTTGATTATTTTTTTGACTATATCCAAACTTTGTTCCAGTTAATAAAAAGTAAATTTTTTGTTAAATTTTTGTATCATAATTGTTGAGTATTATTGTGGCAAATTTATTATTATTCAATCGGAGACAAGAGAAACCAAATTTATTACTGGTTCTTTTGTACATACTCTATACCATATATCGAAAGCAGGGCATGACACTCGACCTATGCATCCTAGTTTGATGGTCCCCTTCCTCAGTCACCTACAAAGCAATATCATTTGGCTATGTCAATTAGGACGTTAGAATAATCTAGCAAGTGTTACAAAACAAGAAGAAGATCATGCATTCATGTTATGCATGTAAATAGTGAAACAAAATGAATGGAAAATTTTCTCACTAAAAAATTGTATGTAAAAATATGTCATGAATGAAAATATTACTCTTGTCTTGTCTATGTCAGGGATAACAGTGTAAATAACTCTCAAAGTAAACCGAAGTAATATGTATAAAAGATGCATGTCATAATAATCACTATTATATCATTATAAATTAAGTTGAAAATCTCTAGAGGAAAAAACCACATGTTTAAAGAGGGTCTGTATATGTCCAACACCATGACCCTCAAGGTATTGTCCCAGGAATAACTCAAGGTACTTACGAATGATGGACGAGCATACGCTCTGGCCTCAAAATCCCATAATATGATATGATGGTGATCTAGTAATCATCACAACCTCTATAAAGAGGTTCTTAAATTTTAGTTGCATAATTTGAAAAGATGAACCTCCCAAAATGTGTTCAAAAATTCTCCTTTTAGTTCTCCCATAACCCTATTTGTTTTATTTTCACATTTTAAGCATATAAAGAAATCATGTAAACATGCAAATCATGCAAATAATTTAGTGAGGATCAATTGATCTATATACAAGGGAAGGACCAATTGGCTTCATTGTCCCATCTAATGAGGCTAATACTACTTGTGAGTGGTAATTAGAGTCAGCTAATCTCTTTATTAGAGGTGTCTCAACACCATACAAATAATCCAATAAGAGATGTGGGACTAACTGTAAATTTAATACAAATACGAGATAGCTTTCTAATCTAACGCTCCCCTAAAGTTAGAGCATAAATATCAATTATACCAAACTTGCTACACAAATTAGAAAATGCTGTCTCTCTCTTCAAAAGTATAGATTAAATTGAAATGGAATAGTGGCAGCAGCAGTAGTAGCAATTGACTAGATGAATCATTTGAATCATTAGAGCATACCCGTATTCGAGCAAAAGCAGGAGATAAAGTTCTTTCTTAGAAGCAGTAGTAGGCAATACAAAAATTTCTTTTTAGAAGCACTAGTAGGCAGATATATTTCTTTCTTAAAATTAGTAGTAAGTAATAGATAAATTTTTTTCTTAGAAGCAGTAGTAGGCATCATGTGAACTTCTTTCATAGAATCAATCTTATGCAGCAAATAAATTTATTTTATAGAAGCAGTAGTGGGTAATAGATAAACTTCTTTATTAGAAGCAGTAGTAGGCTAATAAACTTATTTTATAAAAATAGTAGTATATGTTCATACTACTTTCTTAGAAACAATAGTATGCAATAGATAAATTTATTTTTTAGAAGTAGTAGTGGATAATAGATAAACTTCTTTATCAGAAGTAGTAGTAGACTAATAAGCTTCTTTCGTAACAGCAGTAGTATATGTTCATACTACTTTCTTAGAAGCAGTAGTATGTAGCAGATAAACTTTTTTCTTAGAAGTAGTAGTAGACAACAAATAAACTTCTTCCTTAGAATCAATATTAGACAGATAAATTTCTTTCATAGAAACAGTAATAGGCAATAGATAAATTTCTTTAATAGAAGTAATAGTAGGAGTGGAGTCGGAGTTAGCATTGAATTTTTGACATGACTGAAAGTCAGAATTGGAGTTGGCATAGGAATCAAACTAGTGACGCGATTATGGAGTCAGAGTAGGAATTGACATCAAACCAATGATATGATTGCAGGGTGGATCAGAGTCAGAATTGGAGTTGGAGTCGGAGCTGGAGTCGGAAGTCGATTAGGATGGTTGAGATTCAGATTCCTGGACATAACTTTTTTGAATTCTTCTCTTTCCCCGAGCTGCTATATTTTAGAGATGGATTAGAGTTATGAATCCAGAAAGACAATATCGAGTTGGGGGTTTAAGCTTCATGATCTTTTCTTATGGCTGCAGATCTCCTAGATCAGTGGCATGTGGATCAAAACTGTCATTCAAGCAATGAACTGAGTTAAGAGAATTATCGAGAGGATAAAGACGGCAGTGAGAAATAGGCAATGGAGGTAGTCGATGATAAACTCCCACTATAAGAAACCTTGAGATTGACAATAGAGATCTATTTCATATCGCGCTTTTTAATCAGAGCTAGCTAATCTCTTTATTATAAGTCAAGATATTTACAGGTGCCTCAAAACCATACAAATAATCCAATAATAGATATGGATTTAACCCTAAACTAAATCCAAACATAAATTAGTTTCCTAATCTAACAGTAATCTAATAAATTTTATCATATTCATTTTAGAGAAGGTTCTGGAACGTTCTAACTTGAGCAACTTTTCATTGCTCACGTGATTGAATTTTTCTTGTGAGCCAAAGGAAGCCAATGGTTTTTGTTGTGGTGCTCGACGTGAAAGAGTTATAGTCTAAACATGGTGCTCAACGTGAAAGAGGTATAGTATAAACAAAGAAAGTTGAGTTACCAATCCAAACTTAATTGTCAATGATTTTATTTGAGTATAAATCTAGAGATGGGAAAGTGGTTTAGTTTTAGTTGATTTAGCATCAACAACTTACATCCACAGGTAGCTATTTCAATTATCAATAGATTTGCTAGATTAAACAAACAAATAAATATGGTTAAGTATGGAGAGTCTACATGAGTGAAGGCTTAATATCCAAAGTAAAACACGCACTTGTCTCGATTTAGTAGAAAATTCTCAAAATCTAGCCAAACTTCCACTCCAAAAATTGACTCTCAACAATCGGAATCTCCTTGCTCCCCCTCTTCTCTTTTTTTTCTTTTTTTTTCATGAATGAAATTGCCATGCTCCCCCTTCTTTTCTTCTCTTTTATTCTCATTTTTTTGGGTATGTCAAGTGAGAATTAGAAAAGAGAGAATAGGTCATTGGCTAGTTAGGTAGGATAGAGTTGGTTGAGTGTGTTGGGGTTGTTGGGGAATTTTGAAATCTAAACTCAATCAATTTATCATTACAGTTAAATTGAATTCAAGTACTAAAATGCATAAAATTGCCATGAAGCCACTGACAACGTCCTTTATAGAGCCTTCTCCATGACTTTGGAGAAGGAAGCAAGGAGTTGGTACAATAGACTCTCCTCTGGATCCATCCACTTCTACCTCGCGAGTTTATTCAATAGTTAACCGCAAGCAAAATTATGAAGAAGAGAGTTGTATCCCTCCTTGGAGTAGAGCAAGCACTTGGAGAGTCATTCTGCAACTTTTTTGAAGAACTTTAATGAGGAGATGCTCAACATAGAGGAATGTTCCTCCGATATAGTTCTTGGTATCCTAATCAATAGGTAGAGGCACACTAAGCTTCGAAGCCCACATCACTGCCCGAGCTCCTTGAGCAGTTCGATATTAGATAAATCTGACCTTCCCTTTAAGAGCTGAGTCTCTAGGAGGGTGAAGGAGCTAGTGGTTAAGAAGTCTAAAGCGCCGAGAAAATCCTTGCTGGGAGTATGCCCTAGTCGACAATACACCCCTTGAACACACCTTGGATCCAAATTCTGAACCAGATTCAGAAAGAGGGGTTCCTCATTCGACCGTCACTACCAATCAAAATGCCTATGGATAAGAGGGCTTTCCGACTATTTGGTTACTCATTAGGATGTCAAACATGGCATTGAACATTCCCACCAGCTCGAAAAGGATATCAAGAACCTCATTCAATGAGGCCACCGTAAGAACTTCATCAACAAAGAGAATATGAAGAAACAACTAGCTAGCCCTTACCTAAAAATCCTAATTGAGGGGATAAACGGGCTGGACAATAAGGCGGGAAAGTTATACTATAAGGTGCAACATATCAAAACGGGGAAGCTAATAGACCATCTAGTGACCTGCCTAATTAAGTACTCGTCTTTCTGCCCCATGAGAACATGTCATTATGTTTATTTAGCATTTTGGCTAAAAGCAAGAATTTAGACCTAACATAAATATACTAGAATAATACTAGGTTAGAGAAAAACTAGATAATGAAAATGATAGAAAAATAATTTACTTTGACTATTGTTGGCAGTGAAAATTTCTGAATAAAAAGAGTTTTCCACAACAGAACGCGGAGCAATCCATAGCTCCGCGTCTGGCTATTTTTAGCCTCGCGTTTGAGTAAACGCGGAGATGTTCTATAGCTCCGCTTTAGCTCCGCGCACTGGTTATTTAGCGCCGCGTTTTGATGCGATTAAAGCTCCGCGTGAGCAGATAACCAGAATCTCAAATTGATTGAGATTATGATTTGGGCTTATCCAAACACCAAATCAAATCCAATCAGAATTCTAAATTAAGAGATTTAAATCAATATTAAATATTTGATTGGAATCCTTGATGAGAGCAAATTCTATTCAGATAGAAACTCTCTCAAATCTTCCCGGGGCTATAAATACCTTCCTGGTGAAACCCTAGGGGTCTTCTTGGTCTTCTTTTCTTTCGGCTTTGGTCTTCTTCTTCTTTTCGGCAATCCAGAGATCCGAGATCATCTTCTTTCTTCTTCTCAGCTGAGTTGATCCTTCGGAAAATCAAGTACGCAAGAGAGCTTTGAAGCCTTTTTGTGATCATCATTGTCTTGGAGAATTCAAGTACGTGAGAGAGCCTGAGTTCGGGAAAGACAGAGAAGAAGATCGTCTACAGTCAGCCGATTTCTTCAAGAGAGAAGAAGTTCGACGTACCGATCGTCAACAGGAACTATTATAGATCCCATCGCCACTGATCCCACGAATTATTGTAAAAGAGAGAGATTGAACTATAAAATCCTCTCGTTTGTTCTTCTATATATATCTTGTTCACTTTTATTGTAATTTAAGTTAATTCGATGGAAGGAAGCAAAGGAACTTTTGCGGCAAACAAACTGGCAACCACAGTGGGAACCATCTCTTTCACTGATGAAGAGATTATGGTGCAATCGGACATCGACATGATCGAATCTGAAGTAGACACGCTGGTTGTAGAAATCGACCAGCAGAAGTACGAGGAGTTCCTCTCCTCCGGATCAGGTGACTTGGATGAGACACGACACTATCGCCGTATGTACTCCAATGTCCGAGTGACGGGTAGAAAGGTATCCACCGAGAGACAGGGATCCTTGGAGACTACGGTTATAGTGCCGGAGTCCACACAAGAAGTCCTAGCCGAGGAAGAGCTTCCGACGGCCGAAGAAGACCTAGGGACTGGATTGACCAGAACCCAACTCTGAAACAGGAACCGCAGAGAGAGGCGTAGAGCCCTCAAAGCCCACTTTGAACGCGGAGCTAACACCAGAGGACGCAAGACTATGGTCCCTCAAAAACTGGCTCGCGCTACCCGCGAGACCAGACTCTACCGCGTTAAACGCGAAGATACAACTTGCCTTAAAAGTAAGGAAAAGCCAGCGTGTGATTTTCCACGCGAGGCTATTGCTGAGCCTAGCGAGAGACGCGAAGCCAGTAAGGGTTGCGCTAGTCGCAGAATACCCAACACTCGCGAGTTACGCGAGTATAAAAATTCTTTAAAGCCACGTGTGATTTTCTACGCGAGGCTATTGCTGAGCCTAGCGAGAGACGCGAAACCAGTAAGGGTTGCGCTAGTCACAGAATACCCAACACTCGCGAGTTACGCGGGTATAAAAATTCTTTAAAGCCAGCGTGTGATTCTCCACGCAAGGCTGATACTGAGCCAAGCGAGAAAACGCGAGGCCAGTACTGATTGCGAGAAACGCAAGACTTATGACACTCGCGAGAGACGCGAGGACGATTGGTAAATAGTTGTCAGTCGTAAAAATCGTACTAGGCGCGAAGCTATGATCTGCGTTAAATGCAAAGATAAGCCAGCGTGCAAGAACTTCCCTTCACGCGAGGCAATTATCTCAGAAGCTAAACTTCTGAAAACACACCAAGCCAGTGAGAGACGCGAGGCTAGTGTGGATAAGCACGGAGCTATTCTTCAGGCCCGCAATATGAAACGCGAGGCTATTCCTAAGCCCCGCAAGGATCGGTCCGACCCCAGAGTCAGGGTTGATCAGTCAAAGAAGTTTCAATGGGTTCCCAGACCTTCTCAAGAGTTGAATGGACCTCCTGACTCCACGGCTAAAGGCACTGATCTCAGGGAGCATCTCTCCAGGAAGAGAAGCGTAGAACAACTTCAAGCAGAACCTATCTGTCACTGCCAGCAACTAATGACCACAGTGTCCGCTGTAATGGACAACTGTGGCTGCAGCAAGAGCAGGGTATCTGCGTTTGATCGATTAATCGAGCCGAACAAGAACCCTGCGAAGAAACCAAAGACTACTTCCCTGAGGCAATGGAGAGCTGTAACCTCCAACATGGTGGGGAAAGGAAAGAAAATTATAGAGACGGATGATGATTCAGAATCGAGCGATGAAGAACCTCATCGTGTTACTCGACTAAAATCAGGAGCCGTCCCGCCTCGAAATTATAAGAGGCTCGCAGGGGGTTTTTATGATGAGGACAGTGATAATTCAGCCATAGCCTCACCTCGTTCCTCCGCGTCATCTCGACTACAGAAGTTAGCATCGCACATGGCAGATAAATCTGATGATATCAATCAGAGATTTGAAGCTCAAGAAAGAATGATTCGAGAGCAACAGAAAACGATTGAAGACCTTAAGATGCTACTTTTAAAAGTTGTCGAGAATAATGCTAAACAGGGCAAGAAGACTTCAAATGAAGAAGAACAGGAGGACAAAGCCCACTCGATGCACGAGGACGAGGACATATTTTCTTTCCATGATCCGCATGGAGAAAAGATTGAAAAATTGCAAAATCAACTCGAAGCTTTGATGCATAAAAAAGAGTTGAAGGAGTCAGGGGTCTCTAGACTATATCCACCAGAATGGGATGTGGTGCCCTATCCTCCAAAGTATAAGCCGCTCAAGTTGGAGCCCTATGACGGGAAGGGATCGCCCAGTCAGCACATCTACTACTTCTTGTCCCAAGCTGGACATTTGGTGGGAAATGACCCCGTTATGACCAAGATTTTCGCAAGTACTTTGCGAGGGCCTGCCTTTACCTGGTTCATGCAGTTGCCCCCAGGTACCATTAATACCTGGTTGGATGTAGAGAAATTATTTCTCTCACGTTTCTTTGAGGATGATACTGAGATTACGGTTCATTCCCTCCTTGCAACCAGACAAGGAGAACAAGAAACGGTCAAAGATTTCATAGAAAGGTTCCGAGAGAAGTCCGTGCATTGCAAAAACGGAATGATCCAGGAAACTCTTGTCGAAACTTGTCGACACAACCTTAAGACTAATGTACTCCTCAAAATGGGGGCAGTAGAGTCCAAGACGTGGAGGGACCTGCTCAAACAAGGAGAGCAAGTTGATTTGCCAAGTTGAAGAGTCCCGTGGGACAAGAAGTGCTGGGGATAGTAAGTCATATACCCAAAACAACAGCAATAAGAATGAAGGGAAAGCAGCGATGTCGTCAGAAGCTACTCCTCAGAAAACCAGCCCTCCGCTGGAGGCGAAGCCTCAAGGTCAGCAAGGATCAAGGCAAAGTAGACCGCAGCAAGAAAGGAATTACACTTTCAAGGCAGAACAGATGCCTACCCTCTTTCACTTGCTCCAAAAGAAAGGAATGTTGAAGCTTTCGGAAAATAAGAAGCCAGAAGACATTGGCAAATCTAAAGATCCTAACTATTGTCTCTATCACCGGAATGTGGGGCATCCTACTAGGGATTGTTTTCCCCTTAAGAACAGAATCCAAGCACTAATAGAAGCTGGAGTTCTGACGCTTAAGGAAGAGCAGAAGAAGGTCACTGCCAATATGACAACCATAGTGGTTGAACTCATGAGTTCCCCGCAGGAGTGACCCCAATCTCTAAAGGTAAGATGGTTACGAAGAATCTTGACCCTCACAACAAAGCCCAAGAAGGACTTGTTCCTGTGACGACCCAAAAGGGGGAAGTCATGTGGGTTCATCCCGATTTGATAGAGGATGAGCAATGGACTACTACAGGAAGTCAAAAGAAGAAGCGGGCTGTTAACACTATCTCTGCAGATATAAAAGAAGAATATATAGCTTCGGGAACCTTCATAAGTTCTGAAGAGGAACCCGAAACTATGGCCACTCATCAAGATGGGGCAGGGCCTTCCGGTACCCGATCCGGGAAGACATATCTTAAGGACTACACTAGAGTAGATCTGAAAGATATCTATGCGGAGCTTGTGAAACCCGCAAATCAGAAAGGGCCTCGTTACCAGAGGAGACCTATCAGAGATGAAGGAGATAAAGAGTCTACCTTCAAGTTCGATATAATTACTCAGCTGGCCAACATCCCAGCACGAGTAACACTTTATGAATTGTTGAGACTATCAAAATCAACACGTAAAGCGTTACGAGAGGCCTTGACAGACTCTGAGTCATTCTTAGCTCAGATAGTCGAGCCGGCTAATGAAGAACAAGACCCTTGCTCCCATTGTCATCAAGTGAGGAGGCAGGTCCCACAGATTATCTTCTCTCCAGAAGACATGCAGGTGAGGAATATAAAGCACAACAGGCCTTTATATTTCACCGGATATGTCGGATCCACAAAGGTGGACCGAATTCAGATTGATCCGGGTTCTGCATTAAGTGTCGTGTCCAGAAGGTTGATGCAGCTGTTAGGGATTTTTCTCCATCGCCTGACGCCAACCAACACAACTATATACGGGTTCAATGCCAACAATAGCCGGCCCCTTGGAAAAATCCGACTCCGATGTCAAATCGGGGACTTGAGGACAGAGGCTACATGTTATGTCATCGATGCAAACACCTCCTACAACATTTTGTTGGGGCGGCCGTGGATCCATGCTCACATGATAGTCCCGTCGACCCTCCACCAATGCATGAAATATTGCGATGAGGAAGGAGAGGTCCGGACGCTAATTGCCGACAAGCAACCATTCAAGGGACTGGAGAATTACTTTACAGATGCTGCACTCTATAAACCAGCCCATGAAGCCTCCAATGACGATCCTGACGAACTTCCAAAGCCCGATGATAGTGGCAATGAAGCCGATACTCAGTACGAGCTTCTTAGAGAAGATGATGGTGGTGATTATAAAATCAACCCTTATTTAGATTTCAGTTCGAGTCTTAATAATATAGTGAATGTAATAGAAAGTGAGTGGGTTATTAATGAAGACATAAAGTTAGTCTACGAGTATGCTGTAGCTACTGAGTCTGAACCCTCTTGTACTTCCACTGAAGTGGATGGCCTATCCGAACTTGAAGTTCTGGCGGCATATCATTTGCCACTTAGGTCATCCCTCCTTTCTCGGTCTAAAATAGTTGAGGAAAAAGATCTTTACTTCGAAGTGCCTCCTCGGAGAGGATCCCAAAGGCCGATTATGTTCGGTAAGGTAATTACATCACCCCGGCGAAAGCAAAGCAGCGAAAGTGATGAACAAACATCACGACAATTTCATCTGTATGAACAGAAATCCCAGCAGATAATGGAGAAGATGGGTTATAATTTTACCCAGAAGCCGGGATTGAACTTCGGGAAGGGGCAACGCAATCTTATACCCTCGATCAGACCGAAAGGAAAGAGCCCCGATTATTATCAAAAGACTCGCAGAGGCTTGGGCTATATATCTACTCCCCCCTCATCACCACTAAAAGATGAAGAGAGCTCTTCGGCCAAAGAAGATACATCTTCACCCAACCATGATTCGGATATAAGCACCGGTGCTTGGTTTCAGTCCTTAACGGCCAATATGGTTTCAGCCGCATTAGAAAGCGACGAGGAACCAATCGATGTCCAAGATGATTCCTGGGCTAAGCATATGGACACCCTCTGGGACGTCCGCTTCGAGCAGCGTGATCCGCCCACTGAAGACAAATTGATACAGGTCAATATGGGAACGGAAGAAAACCTGAAATCCATCTTCATAAGCGCACGCTAACTCCATTAGAAAAGGAGGAGCTTATATCTCTTATCAAAGAGAATATAGACGTGTTCGCATGGAATTATAAAGACATGCCTGGGCTTGACCCTCAAGTAGCCACACACTGGTTAAATATAAAAGAAGATGCTAAACCTGTTAAACAACAACAGAGGCATTTTCGACCCGAGTTGATAGAGGCAATAGTTGTTGAGGTCAACAAACTTATAAAATCCGGATTCATCCGTGAAGAACAACATCCGGATTGGGTTGCCAACATAGTGCCAGTTCGTAAAAAGAACGGCAAAATCCGGATATGCATCGACTTTCGGGATCTCAATGCTGCATGTCCCAAAGATGAGTTTCCACTTCCCATCACCGACGTGATGATAGACAATACTTGTAGCTACGAGAGGATGTCCTTTATGGATGGCTTCTCAGGATATAACAAGATCAAAATGAACCCGGATGATGAAAAGCATACAGCTTTCAGAACACCGTTGGGGGTATACTGCTATACGGGGATGCCATTTGGGCTGAAGAATGCAGGTGCCACTTATCAACGTGCGATGAGCACTATATTCAAAGAACATCTGCGTAAGACAGTAGAGTGCTACGTGGATGACTTGGCGGTCAAAAGTAAAAATAAAGAGGACCACCTTCAGAACTTAAGAATGGTCTTCGATCTCATGAGGAGACATCATTTAAAGATGAATCCCACTAAGTCATTTATGGGGGTATCGAGTGGGAAGTTCTTTGGATTTATAATAACTTCAAAAGGAATTTTCCTCGACTCTGAGAAGGTAAAAGTAATTAGCGAGATGCCGCCTCCCGCAATCTTAAAGAATTGAGGGGATTACAAGGGAAGCTTGCCTATATTCGGCGCTTCATTTCCAACTTATCAGGGCGATGCCAGCCATTTTCTCGACTTATGAAGAAGGGGGTTTCTTTTGTATGGGATGAGGCATGTCAACGGGCCTTTGATGACCTTAAAGAATACCTCACCAAACCTCCCGTTCTTATGGCGCCAGTCCCCGGGCAGCCCTTCCTTATATATGTAAGGGCCATGGATAATGCCTTAGGAGCATTACTTGCTCAATATACACAGCCATGAGCATGCCCTCTATTATCTAAGCAGAACAATGATCGGAGCCGAACAGCGGTACACCCCGATTGAAAAAGAATGTTTAGCCCTAATGTTCGCTGTTCAGAAAATGAGACACTATCTTTCTGGGCAAACAATTCATGTCATATCACGGGTTAATCCCCTGAAGATTCTGATGACAAAATCGGGATCCTTAAATGGCCGGTTGGTAAAATGGGCATTATTGCTATCGCCATATGATATGCATTTTGTCCCTCAAAAAGCTACGAAGGGACATGCAATCGCCGATTTTCTTGCAGACCATCCAATCGGGTCTAATTCCAAACAGACGTCAGAGGTTAACGCAGTTAGCAAGGAACAACCATGGCAAATGTTCTTTGATGGTGCTGCCAGACGATCTGCTGCTAGAGTGGGGGTTGTGCTAATCTCCCCACATAGACATATATTGCCTAACGGTTACTCATTGACAGAACCGTGCACGAATAATGTGGCGGAATATAACGCACTCATTATCGGCTTGAAAATGGCTTTACAACTGGG
This sequence comes from Dracaena cambodiana, assembly GCA_036321105.1. Classification (NCBI taxonomy): domain Eukaryota; kingdom Viridiplantae; phylum Streptophyta; class Magnoliopsida; order Asparagales; family Asparagaceae; genus Dracaena; species Dracaena cambodiana. Next base: position 47,794,249 of record JAYEPQ010000002.1, on the reverse strand, counting down.
GGTGAATTATCTAGAGGCATATGGAGACTCTAAACTCATCGTCAATCAGATGACGGGCGAGTATGAGGTCAGACATGAAGCCCTCATCCCCTATTATCAGCTAGCCATTGAACTAGCTGGCTATTTTGAGCAATTCTACATCTCTCATATACCTCGGAATGAGAATGTATATGCAGATGCCCTTGCCGCATTAGCTGCAACATTGGCAATCCCGCCAGGTGAGGTTAAAAGCATCACCATTGAAAGCAGAGAGCTCCTTCACCCAGATACTCTTCTTCAAAATAAAGAAGTGTACCAAGTAGGCCTAACCCTGGAGTCCCGTTATTGGCGATTTCCGTTTGTGGATTATATTTTACATGGGATATTACCAGAAGATCCTAAGGAAGCCACCTCGATAAAGAGGAAGGCCCAAAGATTTTATTATGATCATAAAATTCAGACTTTATATAGAAAGTCAAGAGATGGTCTGCTGCTACGCTGTATATCAAAAGCAGAAGCAGAAGAAGTGCTGAGAGAAACACACGATGGAGTATGTGGAGCTCATCAGTCCGGTCCAAAACTCGGAGACCGTATAAGAAGGCTGGGATACTACTGGCCAAACATGATCTCGGAAGCAATGGCATACGCTAAACGGTGCCATGCATGCCAGATACATGCTAATTTTATCAACCCCAAGAATACTTGCACAATACCGTCGCAAGTTGGCCATTTGAGGCATGGTGAATGGATATTGTGGGGCCTATAACTCCCCCGTCATCCCGAGGACATCGGTTTATTCTGGCAATAACCGATTATTTTTCAAAATGGACCGAAGCTGTGCCCATGAAAGAGGTGAAGACGACAGATGTGATCAAATTCGTCAAGCATCATGTCATTTACCGCTTTGGCATCCCTCGATGGATTATTCATGATAATGGTCCACAATTCATCAGTCAGGGATTCTCCAGATTCTGCAATAAGTTCAGAATCAAAGATATCGCTTCAACGCCATATAACCCTGCAGCTAATGGGTTGGCCGAAGCTTTCAACAAGACGATTATTAAACTCCTTCGGAAGTTCGTCTCTTCTAATAAACGAGATTGGGATGAAAAGCTAGGAGAGTGCCTGTGGGCATATCGCACCACTGTTCGCACCCCTACGAAAACTACTCCATTCTCTTTGGTCTATGGAAGCGAGGCCGTCTTACCTCTCGAAGTCTAGATTCCTTCATTAAGAGTGGATTTAGCCACAAAGATGACGACAGAAGAGCGCCATCAGCAAAGATTGCAAGAATTAGAGGCGTTGAATGAAAAGCGTCTCAGGGCTCAACAACAAATTGAGTTGTATCAAGCCCGAATTTCTCAAACGTTCAATAAGAACGTTAAACCGAGGACCTTTAAACAAGGAGACTTGGTCTTGGCTGTTAAAAGGCCAATGGTTCTAACTCACAAGACAAAGGGTAAATTTGAGCCCAAGTGGGAAGGACCGTTCATTGTGGAGACAGTCTACTCCAGTAGAGCTTATCGCTTGATGAATCAAAACGGCGATAGGATGATGATGCCGATCAATGGCAAATTTCTGAAGAAATACTATGCTTGATATCCCTGGAAGTATAAACCTTCAATTTATCCAAGTTACGTAGATCAGCACTTGGATTTCTTCTATTTTGGTGATCTCTAACCAATAAAACCTGGTGTGCTTGGTTCTCAAGTTTGAACCACCTCCAGTCTTCTCTTAGGCATGCGCAGTTTGGCTCCTCTGACCTAAAACCTGGTGTGCTTGGTTATCAAAGTTTGAACCACCTCCAGTCTTCTCTTAGGCATGCGCAGTTTAGCGCCTCTGAGCTAAAACCTGGTGTGCTTGGTTCTCAAGTTTGAACCACCTCCAGTCTTCTCTTAGGCATGCGCAGTTTGGCGCCTCTGACCTAAAACCTGGTGTGCTTGGTTCTCAAGTTTGAACCACCTCCAGTCTTCTCTTAGGCATGCGCAGTTTGGCGCCTCTGACCTAAACCTGGTGTGTTTAGTTTTCAAGTTTGAACAACCTCCAGTTTTCTCTTAGGCATGCGCAGTTTGGCGCCTCTGACATAAACCTGGTGTGTTTGGTGTGCCCAGTTCAAGTTACGCAAGAGAGCCTTGAACCGCCTCCAGTTTGGTTCTCAAGTTTGAACCACCATCAGTCTTTCTTTGGGCATGCACAGTTTGGCGCCTCTGACCCAAACCTGGTGTGCTTAGTTCTCAAGTTTGAACGGCCTCCAGTCTTTCTTTTAAGCATGTGCAATTAAGCGCTTCTGAATTAAAAGGTATAAAAATACCCGGCGCCAACTAGGCAATGGGAAGAGAACCAGTTTCTCACCAACCCCTTCATACTGGGGGTAAAAAGTATGAATTACCTAACACCGATAAGGTAAAGGGGAGAGGAAAAGTTTGGAATTTAAGCCCAAACGAAATCCTCGACAACTCACCATGTTGAGGGGAATAATATGGCTAGCCCAACTCAAACGGTAGTTGGTAAAGGCTAATCAATTCCGTTGATAGCTGGGTGTTTGCTAAAAATCCCATAAACCCTGTCATGTTAAAATTCTTACCTCTGACAGTATGATTTGGAAAATTGCGCATAAACGATACCGAGATAAATCGTTTTGACGACATGTTATTTGTTGGGCAAGCAAATTTGTTTTGAAACCGGCAAATAAAAGAGTCAAAAGAATCATCTTTATTAAAAAGGTGAAGATGCAAAAAGAATTTCAAAAAAAATAAATCATCATCGAAGGTTATCTCTCTCCTGTTTACGAAGTTCTTATTACAAGGAAGATAAAAGCGTAAAGAGAGATAAAACTATTAGCCTCCCAGGAGTCTCAATTTGTTTATTGTCTCGTCCAAATTTCTACGATGAGAAGTCTCCACGGTTTGCTGAGCTTGCCTACGCAACTCATCATCACTAATTGTAAGTTGTTGCTGACGAGATTCTTCTATGGCACGATTCCTGGCCGTCTCTTCCTACTGAATCTGCTCCTACTGGATAAGCAACATCTCCCGCTTCTTGACAGACTCTCCTAATTGGAGTTCATTTTCTATCAAGATGGCCCGAGCTCTGGCGATCGTCTCCTGGGCTTTAGAGATGGCCACCTGACTTTCCCCAATTCCAAAGTCTACCCTCCGTAGGTCGCCGAGAACGGATTCCCGACTGGCCTGAAGCTCTGTCAGCTCCGGAGACCATTTCTCCTCCTGCTGCCTTAAAGTATTTCTTCGAGATAAGGATTCTGCCCGAAGCTGCGCCAGCTCTATCTCAGTGATCGCCTCCACATCCGCCTGACGGAGTGTGTGTAGCGTGGTCACCTGCTCTTCTAAGGCTGCAAGGCGGGCCCGGTATGGAGCTGCTCGATCTTGTCCATCGAATTCTTCAACATTCCCTAGATAGTGGAATAACAGTGGATGTGCAAAGTTGAAGAAATCGTGACCGGCAAGAACCATCTCGACACATCTTCTCAACAAACGCATAAAATCCTCGACAGTGCAGCTGAAAAGTTCTTCAAGAGGATTTGCAGTGTCAATAGGCAAAGCAGGTAATGCCAAGGAAGGTGTCGTAGACAAGGGAGTAGTAGTTGCTGGAATTTGAGAAGAAGAAGCCCGTCCCTGCATTAAATTCATAATATGGGAGACCAGTAGAGCCAGTGCAGATCTTGAAGAGCTGGAGACCCCAGACGAAGTACCGTCAGTACAGATCACTTGGGAATCCCCACCAACAGGAAGAGAAGATGGGATCACTTCGCCTGAAGCTCCTCCGGTGGGAGAAGCATCTTCGAACGAGAATTTCAAATTCTCCTCCTCTCCTGCTGGAAGACTTGAAGCCGGGGGAGTTGCAGGTGTCTCAGCAGCCATGACAACAGAAGACGTTAGAATCGCTGACTGAGAAACAGAAGGAACACCAACTACCGTTGGAAAAGTCTCCCCGGAGCAAGCTGGTGGTGTTGGAGACGGCATACTTGGAGACGGTGTGGCCTCTCTTGCAGCAGCTGCGATAATAATTTCTGTTCTCTCATCGCTCCCCAGTTCATCAATCGGGGGAATTGAAGAAGGAACATAGGCAGGAGTCGGCGTGGAGTAATCAGCCGCAAACTCGCCAGTAGAGCTACCCACACCACCAACGGAGCCGGAATGGTCCATCTTGTCATCAGACTCTATCTGGGTAGTCGAGTGCATCGGCGAAAGAAGTTGATCACCTGCATTTTAAAGAAACAAGAAGACTGGTGTTACAGTAAAAGAATAATGGGTAAAAGGTAAAACGCTAAGAACTATACCTGGGGATACAAGTCTAGTTGTCGGACTTGAAGGGAGAGCCATTGTCGTTTCCAACAATGTACCCGTCTCGCTACCCGTTGGTTGCGCCATAGGTTGTACAGCAGGAGAACCCGAAACCTCAGTGACACTTGGAGCTTTAGCAGGTTCATCCTCCCTTGCTGAAACTGGGGGTAGAGCTGAAGCCAACAAGTCTGAAGCAAGTTTGACAGCCACTTCTTGGGGGGCTATCAAAGTCTCCTGCCCCAACTTTTGCTTCTTACCGGGCCTTTTCTTTAAGGCACCGCGGCGTTTGAGAGATGGACTCCAGGGTTGAGTAACGACAGGTTGGGGAGCACCTCCAACGTCAGGGTTGTTGTCATCACCGGCGTCATCATCGTCAGACTCGCTGGCGTCTGAAGGCTCAGCCGCGGCGCCAAGGAATTCTTCCATCCCTTTTATTCTCACCCTCGAAGCACCTTGGCGGCTAATGTAGAGAGCTTCAATCTCTTTGCAACAACTGCGATTAAGAGAGAAGCCAGAAATATCAGCATTTGCAATGCTGAACCAGTTGCAGAAGCAAAGAGTTGTGACTAATTCTGGCATCTTCTGGGGCAAGGAGAATTCAGCCTCGGTTCCACCCGCTGCAAAATGGAACCAGCCACGAGCGCCTTCAAATAAATTCCCCTCGTAGGCAAGATTTTTATTTGGATTGCCCACATAAAGTTGGGAATATCCAAACTGGCGAGCAAAGCGACTTGGAGTGTACGGCTCAATCAGATACCTGACATCCCGTCGATATACCAGGTGCCCAGGTCCGATGTTGAAGAGCCACCAGAACGCTCCTGCAGATAAAGTAGTGAACTTATCTGCTCCCATGGCGTCCTTCAGTCTCAATCCATATCCTCCGCCGGGAAAGTCAGGAAAACACCGGAAGATCTCGTAATTCTGAAAGCTACGAAGAGTCTTCCGAATCTGGGACATATAATTATGCGTCCATGAAGAGCGTTCATACAGCTCTACAAAGAAGCACTTTTCGCCCGAACGACGCTCTGGTGCACTCATTAAAGATGGACAATGCAAGATGAGCCACGCCATTAAATAGATGTAGGGCAGCTCCACCCTAGGGTTTGGAGTTTTCGGCTGGGCAGTCTCTTTCGACTTGCCCTTTCCTCTTTCCCTTGACCTTAATAGTGGGGAGGAAATTATGACAGAGCACTCTCAGTCCATACTGTAAATTGCATACCATGGCGGGAAGAAGTCCAAGGGGTCGGCCATATGCGAGAAGAACCGCTGGATATACTACGGTCACTGCAATTGCTTCTTTGGGCAACGACGGCACGACACATCTCTTCAGCCACAGCATTAGAAATCCGGCAATGAGACCTCTGTTGGAGATCGGGAACTGGGCTTGATAATGATAGCTCTTGAATGAAGTGCCGGGATCATATCCGTTCTCATTGGATTCCGTGGTATAATACAAACGGTAATGGCCCCTGGCTACACGTTGGTCAATCTCTGGATGGGGACAGGAGAATGACCATGGATAATGGTCGAGCTATCCTTAGAGTTTAAATTGGCAAAGAGATATTCAGCCCAATGACCGATACCGTGATTACGCGCACCCGTCAAGTCAGCGCAAATATGATAATGACACATCATCTCCCAGTATGTGGCATAGATGCGCTCATCCTTAGCCATCAACATGTTTAACTCCTCGGTGGAAGGGATGTATTCTTCATAGGGGATTTCACCCATGGAAAGCCCGGAAACCTCGAACATCGCGTGAAGAGCGAACCCTAGCTCACCCACTGGTGTAAAGAGAGTGAAAGTCTCAGGGTTGTCACCTCCAGGAGGCAGTAGAAATGATAAGCACTCTGGGGGAACCCGAATTGGGTATTCCTGATGGCTTTATATAAGCCGATATCCTTTAAGATGGGCTCGTGGGAATCCAACATGTACTGAACAAGGTGAGCCCACCACATATTACTAGAAGAATGAACCCAGCCAGGCATCCTGAAGTCGCTAGCCGGGTACTGACCATCCTTCGCTAGGAACTCACTTAAGAAAGTTCGTGTGCGGGATGGGACTTCTCCTACTGGAAGCTCCTTGCCAAATCGGCCTGGAAGCAAACCAGTAATGCATCTGGGGGAACCATCTTGATAGGGCCCTTGTGTGCCAAATTTGCCTGTTGGGATGCCATCTTGCTCCTGAGTTAGTCCCCACTTTAATTCGAGAGGCATCACCAGTCGCTGAAGATAAACTAAGGAATAGCCATGATTCATTCTGGGCAAAAACATTAAAGCTTCGCCCGAGTTATAGAGCCACTCGCACTCCTCTTCAAAGAGGATCTCATCTGATTGATCCATTTGGTCTCCGAAGAGGAATGCGGGCTTCTCCATCGCCTTTCTGTTCACATCTTCGAAAACCGCATCAGTTATGATCTCCCTTGCAGTGGTAGGATGATACTTGATCAACTTCTCCTTGTGATCCTTCGGGTCTGGCTTGTACGAGGGCAGGATGGTAGTGAAACGGAATTGGCCTGAAGGATCAGAGCCTCCAGCAGAGCCGAAGTAGTTCTTGTGGGGAAGAGATTCCATCGAATACCCTACTGCACAAAGAAACAACAGAATTAGAGAAGTTTCTCTAAGGCGACAAAATTTCTCTAAGTATGGACGCGCGAAGATAAAAATTAGAACGTGCGAAGCTAAAAATAGCGCCGCGCGAAGCTAAAGATTAGACCGTGCAGAAGTTAAAATAGCCTCGCGTTTCAGCGCGACTGCTACTTAAAATAGCCTTGCGTTTCTACGCGACTGCTAGTTAAAATAGCCTCGCGTTTTAGCGCGACTGCTATTCCAAATAGCCCGCGCTTCAAAACGCGAGGATGACGCGATAACTTCGCGTGAGAAGAAAGCCAGAGACTTCTCTTCTTCTCCAAGCCTTATGGCCGGAGTACGGCGATCTCGCCGATGAAAGGAATGGTTGTTAGTCAAAATAAGGCCAAATCACTCTAAAAATTTCCTAAAGAGTCTCGATAGAGAGATCCTTACCCCCAATGGGCGAAATGTGGGCCGGCGCGTTGCCACTATGGCCGCTGCCACCACTGCTAGCGCCAACCGCCGATGACGGAGCCGCGCGGGAAGTAGCATGAGTCTTGGGCGCCATTTCTCAGAAAAGTCGAGGAAAATCGATCGGAAATTGGGAGAAAATCAGTCGGAGAACGTTAGGGTCGTCTGAGCTCTGATCGTCTGAATTTCTAGGGTTTTTGGAAAATTCTCAAGAGAAGTGAGAAGAAAAGAGATAGAAATTTTATTTAAAAAGAGGGAAACCGCCTCTTGGAGTTCGGCACGGATTTCGGAGAAAATGACTGACCGGTTATTCCCCAAAACGCGGAACAGATAATCCCACGTGGCGATGATGAAAATGTGAAGCTACTTAGCTTCGTGCAGTTCCGCGCAACCACTCAGAGCGCGAAGTTATTTAACTCCGCGGAACTGTTCAAAATGCGAGGTTAACTGGCGTTTTAGCTTCGCGTTCTTATAAAAAAACTTGGGTTTTTGGACGAGTGAAGAGGATCCTTATTCGATCATATCGGTATTAATGATCTAAATTACGCAGAAGAGCCTTAGATTATTTTTACCAAAATTATTGACCATCTATTTATTGAGCAAGCAAAATTATTGAAGCCAACAGATAGAGAGGAAAATAATTTGTCTTTATTAATGAAACGAAGAAATTACAAAGAAGGAGTTATAGCTCTCCCGAAAGCTTTTTCATGATCATCAACTCATCAATACATCGACTCATCAATAACTTAACGGTGAGATTTCTCTCTACGGGGTGTTGAAGCTCAGTTCCCTGATTCACATGCAAAAGATCTCCTTTGCAAATGTCATTTTGGACCTGTCATCTGAAATGAAGCACGAGAGGAAAGGGAAGTGCTGCATCGAAGCACAAGCTGAACTGCAAGTGCCGCAATTCTGAACTGCAAGTGTTGCAATTCTGAACTGCAAGCGCTGCAGACCCTCACTTGAGCTTGAAGCTCTTTCAATAGTCCATCTCCAGGAGCCAGAGCTTGAAACCTGCAACTATATTGTAAAGCATATGCTTCTGACTTCCTTAGAATTACTTTTGCTGATGAAGATCGATGGACGCGCATACATTCCTCTTCAGAAAGAATTGGACTTACTGCAAAAGGAACAGAGTTTCCAAAAGAGTGAAAACGCGGAGCTAAGCTAACTCCGTGCACAGTTGAAGAAATAGCCTCGCGATTTAAACGCAGAGGATGACGCGATAACTTCGCGTAAAGGAGGGACAAAGTTTCTCTCTGCTGTTTCCTTCTCTTTCATGGCCATCGCGACTGCTAATCAAAGATAGCCTCGCAATTCATCGCGACTGCTAATCAAAGATAGCCTCGCAATTCATCGCGACTGCTAATAAAAGATAGCCTCGCAATTCATCGCGACTGCTAATCAAAGATAGCCTCGCAGATTCATCGCGACTGCTAATCAAAGATAGCCTTGCAATTCATCGCGACTACTAATCAAAGATAGCCTCGCAATTCATCGCGACTGCTAATCAAAGATAGCCTCGCAATTCATCGCGACTGCTAATCATAGATAGCCTTGCAAATTCATCGCGATTGCTACTTTAAAATAGCCCCGTGTTTCAAGCGCAGGGATGACGCGATAACTTCGCGTAGAGAAAGAACAGAGTTCCTCTCTGTCTTCTTCTTCTCCTTTGAGCCTTGCGGCCGGAGAGCGGTGATCTCGCCGACAAGATAAGCAATCGTCCAGATTAAACCAAGCCAAAATATCTCAGAATGGTTCTTAGAAAACCAAGAGATGAGGTTTTTACCTTCGGAAGATGCTGCATAGACTGGTTCGCCGTCGCGTTTACTTCCATGGCCGCTGACATTAACGCCGGCCGCTGTGCACGAAGCCAAACTCTTCTGGAGCAACATCCTAATGACGAAAATCTATGAAGAGTTAAAAGGGGATCAATTGAAGATCGCTCATTGGCATCGCTCACTCTATTGCCGGAGTTGCCTGAGCTCTGAACTTTCAGAAACTCCTCAGAAAATTCTGCGGGTGAAGTGAAGAGGAAGACGACCCGGGAGCTCTATTTAAATGGGATTTCCGCCTCTTGGTATTCGGTGCAGAAGTTTAGAGTAATTAATGAAGTAATTACTCATTTCACTAAAGACGAAGTGAAGCTGATTAGCTCCGCGTAGGCGGGCTAAACCGGAGATAGACTTGGTATTCTAACTCCGCGTTTCAATTTAAGTATCCAAAGTATTTCAAAATTTGCTAAGTTCTAAGCCATTTTGAAAACTTTGGAGGGGGTTCTGTTGGCAGTGAAAATTTCTGAATAAAAAGAGTTTTCCACAACAGAACGCGGAGCTAATCCATAGCTCCGCGTCTGGCTATTTTTAGCCTCGCGTTTGAGTAAACGCGAAGATGTTCTATAGCTCCGCGTTAGCTCCGCGCACTGGTTATTTAGTGCCGCGTTTTGATGCGATTAAAGCTCCGCGTGAGCAGATAACCAAAATCTCAAATTGATTGAGATTATGATTTGGGCTTCTCCAAACACCAAATCAAGTCCAATCAGAATTCTAAATTAAGAGATTTAAATCAATATTAAATATTTGATTGGAATCCTTGATGAGAGCAAATTCTATTCAGATAGAAACTCTCTCAAATCTTCCCGGGGCTATAAATACCTTCCTGGTGAAACCCTAGGGGTCTTCTTGGTCTTCTTTTCTTTCGGCTTTGGTCTTCTTCTTCTTTTCGGCAATCCAGAGATCCGAGATCATCTCCTTTCTTCTTCTCAGCTGAGTTGATCCTTCGGCAAATCAAGTACGCAAGAGAGCCTTGAAGCCTTTTTGTGATCATCATTGTCTTGGAGAATTCAAGTACGCGAGAGAGCCTTGAGTTCGGAAAAGACAGAGAAAAAGATCGTCTACAGTAAGCCGATTTCTTCAAGAGAGAAGAAGTTCGACGTACCGATCGTCAACAGGAACTATTATAGATCCCATTGCCACTGAACCCACGAATTATTGTAAAAGAGAGAGATTGAACTATAAAATCCTCTCGTTTGTTCTTATATATATATCTTGTTCTCTTTCATTGTAATTTAAGTTAATTTGATAGAAGGAAGCAAAGGAACTTTTACGGCGAACAACTATAACATGTGAAGTTGTACAACTGAATCTTTCGCATACTATGAGTACGTGATAATTTGCTGGATTATACCTTATTATTTTTATTTGCTTGATGGCCGGTCTGATTCAACACCGAACAATCCATATAACAATTTTATAGGTTTGTATAGGAGATAATTGAAACAGTGACATCCCATCAGTTAGTTTTCCTATTTACATAACATCATAGATAAAAATACCCCTGTTATAAAATTGACTATTCTAGATGATATTATATTTAATCTATGACTGCTAATATTATTTTTACAGATTAATATAATATTTTCTAAAACTTATTTTATTATCATAATTGGACATAACTAATAGTGTAATATTACATATATTTTTTCCATTGTTTTTATATATACTATATTGGTTACTAGTTGACGATTTGGGTGTGAATGTCTAGACTTATCAATAGACACACCAGAGCTGTTGTAGGTGTATGTTGAAGAGAAGGTTGAAACTCAATAGAGAATTAGAGTTATATTATTTTCTCTTATTTAGTTTCAATTATTTTTTTGACTATATCCAAACTTTGTTACAGTTAATAAAAAGTAAATTTTTTGTTAAATTTTTGTATCATAATTGTTAAGTATTATTGTGGCAAATTTGTTGTTATTCAATCGGAGGCTTGAGCATATTCAAACCAAATATATTGTTGGTCTTTGGTACATACTCGTATACCATATATCAAAAGCGGGGTATGACACTGGACCTATGCATCCTAGTTTGATGGTCCTCTTCCTCAGTCACCTACAAAGCAAAATCATTTGGCCATGTCAGTTAGAACGTTAGAATGATCTAGCAAGTGTTACAAAACAAAAAGAAGATCATGCATTCATGTTATGCATGTAAATAGTGAAACAAAATGAATGGACAATTTACTCACTAAAAAATGGTATGTAAAAATATGTCATGAATGAAAACATTACTCTTGTGTTGTCTATGTCAGGGATAACAGTGTAAATAACTGTCAAAGTAAACTAAAGTAATATGTATAAAAGATGCATTTCATAATAATCACTATTATATCATTATAAATTAAGTTGATAATCTCTGGAGGAAAAATCCACATGTTTTAAGAGGGTCCGTATATGTTCAACATGATCCTCAAGGTATTGTCCCAGGATATAACTCTAGATACTTACGAATGATGGACGAGCATACGCTCTGGCCTCGAAATCCAATAATATGATATGATGGTGATCTAGTAATCATCACAACCTCTATAAATAGGTTCTTAAATTTTAGTTGCATAATTTGAAAAGATGAACCTCCCAAAATGTGTTCAGTAATTCTCCTATAAGTTCTCCCATAACCCTATTTGTTTTATTTTCATATTTTAAGCATATAAAGAAATCATGTAAACATACAAATCATGCAAATAATTTAGTGAGGATCAATTAATCTATATACAAGGGATGGACCAATTGGCTTCATTGTCCCATCTAATGAGGCTAATACTACTTGTAAGTGGTAATTAGAGTTAGCCAATCTCTTTATTATAGGTGTCTCAACATCATACAAATAATCCAACAAGAGATGTGGGACTAACTATAAATTTAATACAAATACGAGATAGTTTTCTAATCTAACGCTTCCCTAAACTTAGAGCATAAATATCAATTACACCAAACTTTCTACAGAAATTAGAAAACACTGTCGCTCTCTTCAAAATAATAGATTAAATTGAAATGGATGAGTGGCAGCAACAATAGTAGCAATTGACGATACTAGTAGTAGATGAATCATGTGAATCATTAGAGCATACCCATGTTCGAGCAAAAGCAGGAGATAAAATTCTTTCTTAGAAGCAGTAGCAGGCAGCAGATAAATTTCTTTTTAGAAGCACTAGTAGGCAGATATATTTCTTTATAAGAATCAGTAGTAAGTAACAAATAAACTTTTTTCTTAGAAGTAAAAGTAGGCATCATATAAACTTCTTTATTAGAAGAAATCTTATGCAGTAAATTAACTTATTTCATGGAAGCAGTAGTGGGTAACAGATAAACTTCTTTATTAGAAGCAGTATGTGACTGATAAACTTATTTCATAAAAATAGTAGTATATGTTCATACTACTTTCTTAGAAATAGTAGTATGCAACAAATAAATGTATTTCTTAGAAGTAGTAGTGGACAATATATAAACTTCTTTATCAGAAGTAGTAGTAGATTGATAAGCTTCTCTCGTAAAAACAGTATTATATGTTCGTACTACTTTCTTAGAAGCAGTAGTATGTAGCAGATAACTTCTTTCTTAGAAATAGTTGTAGATAGCAAATAAATTTCTTCCTTAGAATCAATATTAGACAGATAAATTTGTTTCATATAAGCAATAGTAGGCAATAGATAAATTTCTTTCATAAAAGCAATAGTAGGAGTGGAGTCAGGTTAGCATCGAATTTTTGACATGACTGAAAGTCAGAATTGGAGTTGGCATGGGAATCAAACTAGTGACGTGATTATGGAGTCAGAGTAGGAATCAACATCAAACCAATGATACGATTGCAAGGTGGATCAGAGTTGGAATTGGAGTTGGAGTCGGAATTAGAGTCGGAGTTAGAGTCAAAAGTCGATTAGGATGGTTGAGATTCAGATTCCTGGACATAACTTCTCAGAATTCTTCTCTTTCCCCGAGCTGCTATATTTTAGAGATGGATTAGAGTTATGAATTCGGAAAGACAATATCGAGTTGGGGGTTTGAGCTTCATGATCTTCTTCTTATGGCTGCAGATCTCCTAGATCACGACATGTGGATCAGAACTGTTATTCAAGCAATAAACTAAGTTAAGAGAATTATCGAGAGGATAAAGACGGCAGTGAGAAAGAGGCAGAGGAGGAAGACGGCGATAAACTCCCACTATAAAAAACCTTGAGATTGACAACTGAGATCTATTTCATAGCACGCTCCATAATTAGAGCCAGCTGATATCTTTATTATAAGTCAAGAGATATATTTATTTATAGGTGCCTCAACACTATACAAATAATCCAATAATAGATATGGATTTAACCCTAAACTAAATCCAAACATAAATTAGTTTCCTAATCTAATAGTAATCTAATAAATTTTATCAAATTCATTTTAGAGAAGCTTCTGGAATGTTCTAACTTGAGCAACTTTTCATTGCTCACGTGATTGAATTTTTCCTATGAGCCACAGGAAGCCAATGGTTTTTGTTGTGGTGCTCGACGTGAAAGAGTCATAGTATAAACATGGTGCTAACCGTGAAAGAGGTATAGTATAAACAAAGAAAGTTGAGTTACCAATCCAAACATAATTGTCAATGATTTTATTTGAGTATAAATCTAGAGATGGGAAAGTGGTTTAGTTTTAGTTGATTTAGCATCAACAACTTACATCCACAGGTAGCTATTTCAATTATCAATAGATTTGCTAGATTAAACAAACAAATAAATAGGGTTAAGTATGGAGAGTCTACATGAGTGAAGGCTTAATAGCCAAAGTAAAACACGCACTTGTCTCGATTTAGTAGAAAATTCTCAAAAGCTAGCCAAACTTCCACTCCAAAAATTGACTGTCAACAATTAGAATCTCCTTGCTCCCCCTCTTCTCTTTTTCTTTTTTTTTTTCATGAACGAAATTGCCATGCTCCCCCTCTTTTCTTCTCTTTTTTTCTCATTTTCTTTTGGTATGTCAAGTGTGTTGTGGTTGTTGGGGAATTTTGAAATCTAAAGTCAATCCATTTCTCATTAAAGTTAAATTGAATTCAAGTACTAAAATGTATAAAATTGTCTTGAGACCACTGACAACGTCCTTTATAGAGCCTTCTCCGTGACTTTGGAGAAGGAAGCAAGGAGTTGGTACAGTAGACTCTCCTCTGGATCCATCCACTCCTACCTCGCGAGTTTATTCAATAGTTAACCGCCAGCAAAATCATGAAGAAGAGTGTTGTATCCCTCCTAGGAGTAGAGCAAGCACTTGGAGAGTCATTCTGCAACTTTTTTAAAGAACTTCAATGAGGAGATGCTCAACATAGAGGAATGTTCCTCCGATATAGTTCTCGCTATCCTAATCAATAGGTAGAGGCACACTAAGCTTCGAAGCCCACATCACTGCCCGAGCTCCTTGAGCAGTTCGATATTAGATAAATATGACCTTCCTTTTAAGAGCCGAGTCTCCAAGCGGGTGAAGGAGCTAGTGGTTAAGAAGCCTAAAGCACCGAGAAAATCCTTGCTGGGAGTATGCCCAAGTCGACGAATACACCCCGTAAACACACGTTGGGTCCAAATTCTGAACCAGATTCAGAAAGAGGGGTTCCTCATTCGACCATCACTGCCGATCAAAATGCCTATGGATAAGCGGGCTTTCCAACTATTTTGTTACTCATTAGGATGTCAAACATGGCACTGAAGATTCCTACCAGCTCCAAAAGGATATCAAGAACCTCATTCATTGAGGCCACCTTAAGAACTTCATTAACAAAGAGAATACGAAGAAACTACTAGCTACCCCTTCCCTAAAAATCCTAGTTGACGGGATAAACGGGCTGGACAACAAGGCGGGAAAGTTATACTATAAGGTGTAACATATCAAAAGGGGGAGGCTAATAGACCATCTAGTGACATGCCTAATTAAGTACTCGTCTTTCTCCCCCATGAGAACATGGCATTATTTTTATTTAACATTTTGGCTCAAAGTCCAATATGCACTCGGTCCTCTAAATAAAAATTCCCCATGTTTTCTTATTTGATGAAATAAATGGTGTCATCAGTGCATTGCTCTTGTACGATGACATACTCAGCTAATATCCCACCTATTTTCTCGGTAAAATGCTCGCTCACTTGGCCAAAGCCCCCTTAGGCAATGAATATTCACTTACTCAGTAAATGCCCATCGATTCAGCGAAATGCCCAACTATTCCACGAAACGCCCACTCACTTAGTGAAATCCCTCATGCAATGAATGTCCACTTACTCAGTAAATGCCTACCTATTCAGTAAAATGCCTACTCACTTGGTAAAAACCCTATTATGCAGTGAATGTCCACTTCCTTAATGAAATACCCACCTATTCGGTAAAATACCCTCTAATTTGGCAAAAGCCCTCATATGCAACAAATATCCACTTATTCAAAATACCCACCTATTCAGCGAACATGCCTACGAACTTATTAAAAGCATTCGACAAAAGTTCATGGCATGAGCTTGCCAATCCAATAGACATAAGATCACTAAGTAGAGTCTGTGGCTTGAACATGGTGCAAAAGGCATAAGCTCGCCGACAAGCCCGTAACTTGCCTAAGATCTAAGCCCGAGCTTGGGGGCTCTTGGCTCTATGGCTTCCTTTTTCTCACCATCCTCAAGTAATGCCAACACAATCCACTAGCAGAAACAACCATAACAATTCAGCTTTGGGTTGCAGTAGGTACTAGCAAATGCCCAACATGGCTCTATATCGTGCCTAGCTTTTTGGCTTTCATGTCTAATGCAACTATATGTTCCCACCAAGTATTTTGTCCCTACATCTACTAAAAGCGACAACCTACCCCAAGTACTTGGGATAAAAGACTTAATTATTGTTGTTATCTACTAAAAGCAACATATGAATTGCCAACAAAAGTGAAGTGAAACTATGCAAACAAAATCTGAAAAAGCGGACTACACAATGTTCAATTATATATTCATTTATATTAAAAAAAACTGATTACAAAGTCTGGGGTGACAACCCGGCCTAACATTACAATTCAAAAATGAGTAAAAATGCTCTTATTGAAATAGGAAAGAGAAGAAGACTTGACTACCAAGTTGAAGAAAAGTTGTTCTCTACTCTAAGCATGCTATTTCAGTCAAAATGGACTAACCTACACGTAAAGGCTGAG